>JASDQU010099736.1:901545-955701 GCA_032191745.1 Picea mariana
CCCCCCCCCCTTCCGTTAAAGACAGAACGGAGGGGGGGGTCCGGAATCCATTGTGGACCGTTGATTTGGGCGTCGGATTGAGAACCATTCAGATCTGCGCGCCTTTTATAACCAATTCCGGACCCCCCCCCTCCGTTAAAGGCAGAACGGACGGGGGTTTCCGAAATCAACTGTGAGTCGTCGATTTCGGCGCCACGATCTTATGCCCTTGAAACGTGAATGAGACATAGTAGGGGGGCGGATAAATCATGTGTGGGGAAAACTTAGGATAAGGGTATTTTCATGGGCTGCTTTCGATAATTCTCACACACACCAACAAGGGGGACATCAATTCAAATGCATTTGGGCTTTGGAGTCAAAGAGAAACAGCTTTATCAATCTAGCTTTATTTCAGCAAGTGGGCAAAACAATTAACCTACGTCCTAACCTACTGTCACAAGGAAATCAACCCAGATTAAACAGTTGGGTCAAGATTTTATTCTTTCTAGGGGCTACCTGACCAGGGTTAGATGGTCTGATCAGATGCATTCACTAATTCTAACCTAGGGGCTACCTGACCAGGATTAGACAGTCTGATCAGATGCATTCACTAACCTATCAGCATTGAAAATTTAAAAGAACTTGGTCATGCTTGAAAGGTATGACCAAATTGTTATTATTGCATGGGGCCTTTGCTTCAATTCTTTTCTACCCTCTTTTCGCTTTCTCTTTCTCTTTTTCTTTTTATTTTCTTTTACACAAATTATTTGAAGAATGCAATATCATTTGTGAACCAAATCACCAGATGTAGATAATATCCAAGTCATAAGATGATTCCCATAAATTATGGGGTGATAACACTAAGCATTGGTATCTTAAAGGCATTGAGAAACCATTACCTTCCTTATTTACAATTGATTCAACCTGGGTAATCTCTCTTCAACTCCATCATTTTTGACAAACTTTCATCAATGTTTCTCATTATCTCTTGTAGATTTGAGGTTAGAAAAAAATATTCCATCTAGAAAGAAGTGAGTTCTCGTTCCTTAGACTAATGTGTTGCACTTTCGTTCTCCAAGTAATGTGTTTTCCTCATGAAAATTTCCAGTTCATGTCAGTGATGTGTTTAGCACCTCAAAGAATCTTGGTTATGTATGCACTCATGCATGGTGAACAAAATTAATTGATTGCTTGATCTAGCTCCAAACAAAGCATTCTCACCCCTAGAGTAAGGGCAAATTGAGGGTCTTGCTGCATGGGTTACCTCCTTTTTCTCAAGAATGAATTTCCCATTGTAATCAATCATCAAAATATGTAAAAGCAACATAAATATAAAATACTTTGAAGTATAATATTGTTACATTGATTGGTGAATGCAACTTAAGAGATAGTGGGTCGTTGGTATAACTTAGCCTTTGGGTTTCTTCTCCTTTTGTTTTATATGAGAAAATTTCCTCCTTCTACATATGCATTGTGTTACTTCTTGATTGACAAGAGGATCATTGTGAGGATATTGGATGTGAAAGGATAGGTTGCAATGAGATTTATTAATAACTTGTGAATGCATGATAGGCATATTAAATGATCTAACCATGCACATCTTTAATTTTTTATCATCTCATGAGTTAAATGTTCTTGAAGGATGTTGCATGGCAGTTTTATGAGCCTCTTATTGATGATTTATCCAAACCAAGGTAAATCAATATCCTTAGAGGCTTTCTATCTCTCTAGTTTGACTGTTTTCTCAAGGAAGGATAAGTCGTTGACCTAGGAGTTTTATTGTCTCTCTAGGACATGATTTACCCAAGAAAGGATAAATCGTTAAAATCAAGGGATAACAAGCTTCATAGGTGAGGGATTTTCTCATTGGCTCTCCAGGTGGGAAAAATTTACTATTTTGGGCCATGGGAAAGCATGAAAAAGTTGTTATTTTAAGAAAATTCTCTCAAGAAAGGCCTAATTGTTGATTTTGGAAGCCAATTAGATTTCCACACTAGTGATTTCTGGATGGAAGGATAAATCATTGACCTCAAAGGCCAACATCCTTTCAAGGTGAGAAATCTACTCTCTAGAGCTCCCAAGCCAACGATTTTCCCTCCTTCAACAAAATTGCTAACCTTGATGAGTTATTTTCCCTGTAACCCCAATGAATTGTCTCACTAAGTATCTATTCCAACTATTGTTAGTTATTATTCTTGGAAATTTTTTTCTAATCATAATGCTTAGTCAGGTAGTCTACATGTTGAGTGTTGGTCTCTTAAAGGCATTGCGCATGCATTACCTTTATTATTTACCTTTCATTCTACTTGGGTAATCTCTCTTCAACTCCATCATTCTAGGTGAGTATTAATAAACATTTATCATTGCCTCTTACAGATTTGAGGTATTCTAGATAGCAGGAAATGAGTTATCATTCCTTGGATTGATGCACAATGCTCCCATTCTCTAGGGAATGCATTTTTCTTATGAAAATTTTATTTCTACTTATCCATGTTGTGTCTGGCACCTCAAAGAATCTTGGTTGTGTTTTCATTGATGCATGGAAACTACAATTTATTTATTGCTTGATCTAGTTCCCAGCAAAATGTTCTCATCCCTAGAGAAACGATGTAGTGCCTCTTGCTACATAGGTTACCTCCTTTTTCTCAAGGATCAATTTCCCATTGAAATCAGTTGTTGAAATCTTAAAAAACAACATAAATATGAAATACTTAGAAGTACAATAGTGTTACATTGATCAATGAATGAAACCAAAGAGATATAAGGTATTTGGTATAGTTCAACCTTTATTATTTACCTTTCATTCAGCCTAAGTAAAATCTCTTCAACTCCATCATTGTAGGTGAGCATTCTTCAATGTTTCTCATTGTATATTGTAGATTCAAGGTTAGAAAAGATTATTCCAACTAGTAGTCAATGAGTTCTCATTCCTTGGATTGATGTACATCACTCCCATTCTCTAGGAAATGAATTTTCCTCATGAAAATTTGATTTCTAGTTGTATATGATTTGTTTAGAACCTTAGGGAAGCTTGGTTGTGTTTCACTGATCCATGGAAACAACAATTTCTTGATTTAATTCTTGAAAAAACATTCTCATCCCTAGAGCAAGGGTGTAGTTCCTCTTGTTGCATGAGTTACCTCCTTTTTCTCAAGGATCAATTTCCTATTGCAATCAATCATCAAAAGGTTTAAAAACAACATAAATATCATATATTCGATAAATTACATATTGATTTACAAGAGGATCATTGTCAGAAGATTTTTTTCAAAAGGATAGGTTGCAATGATATTTATTAATAGCTTGTGAATGCATGGTAGTCATATTGAATAATCTAACCACGTATAACTTTGATTTACAAGCTTGAATCAAGGATCCAGGGATTTTGAAGTAGTTTTGAAATTGATTACACCTTTGGGATTTGGAATTTAATAGCATATCTACTTCATAATCATTGAAGAGTTGATAGCCACAAGTATTGGTTATGGGAAGAGCTCTTAGTGGATTTTACAAATACATTATTTTCTAGATGAAATCCTCTACCATCCATATATTTGTATTTCATCTTAAGGGAATAACCTAATGATAGAGAATATGTCTTTTAAAGTGCGAATTCATAAAATCATTGACCAAGGGTATAACTATAAGCTTAGTTTTAGTTACAAGTTTAAAAAACCCTAGTCGAATGAATATGATTTTAAATTTTACACCATATACATGCAAGCATGAATCAAGAATAGACTAAAAAGAGCTTGATGTTTATACACTAATAAGTTATTAACCATGAACATAAGATTGTATTCTGTTGCACATTAGGTAAGAGATGGAATGGAAAATAAATAATGATTGTCAGAACAATGAATCATGAATGTAGATTTGCATTTCAATTTTTAATAAAACCACAGTGCAAGAAGATTTTATTTGGATTCCTTGGAAATACTCTTGCTATTTTAATCAACACTTGGATTCATGTTGGTCTATGAAGCTTTTCAAATTTCGTCAAAAGAATTTTAATCTCATTGAATAATCCACTTAAGATTTGTTAGTTTCATTATTCATGATAGGTTAGTAAAGCATCTATGATGTTTATTTACGTAGGGTCATATTTAGTGTTCGAATGGTATAACATCTAATGAAAGACACTTATGTGTAGACAATGATGAAGGGATTGCATCTAAAAGGAAAAATTTGTAAAGTACCAAATAGAAATATTCAGAGAAAGAGAACAAATATTATCAAGATATATTGCTGAAATAAATAGAATAGTGAACACTATGACAATGTGAGACATAAAAAGATACCTTTATTAATCTGGAAGCATTGTTCACTTGCCTCTTTGAGAGGGTAACCTTCAATAGAGAAGATCTCATATTACAAATGATTCCATGAGACATATTATACAATGCTTCTACTTCTATATATACTACTTCTATCCCCTAAGAACATTCTAGAGAAGGAAATTTCTAGTATGCAGAACCTTCTAGTAAGCCTTATTACAATAGTTGTGTTCACACTACTACATAGGCCTTATTTACTAATCATGGCCTTCATTACACAAAAATACATAATATTCTATCTACTTTAGGGGTTAGGGAGGTTAGGACCCTAACATTCCTTCCCCCTCAAAGAACAAATTTGTCCTCAAGGCTTGAGATGTGGAAATTTCTATAGAATGGAGGTTGGCTCCCATATGGAACCCTCTGGATGTGTATCCATCCGTTGTATTAAAAATTCTTGAATTGTGCATTGTCAGAGATGATGCTTGCATTGTTCAAGGATGAATTATGTCTAAAACGGAATGGAACATTATTTATCCAATTTAGGTAGACTCGTTTGAACCTGGCACTTGGATCCAATCACTTTCTTTAAGCAACAAACATAAAAACTAGATGTATCTTAGAGTGGCTTGAAAGTGCTATTTTGTAAGCCATTGGCCCAATGCACTTGATAATTTTATAGCCGCCATAAAACTTTGGATCAAGATTTTGGTTGTGGTATTCTTTGAGCAAAAGTTTTCTTATATGGTTGTAGACAAACAAACACTTGATCCCCTTCGGAAAAATGGCATTTGGAGTGATGTTGATAATCCTATTGCTTCATTCAATTTTGAACCATGACCAAATTATCTTTGAGAGTGCATAAAATGTTAGCCCAAATTGTAAGGGTTCTGTCAACCTCTTGTACCTTGGAGACATCTGGTAGGTAAGATAATACTGATGGGGGATTTTGACCATAGACTACCTCAAAGGGAGTCACGTGAGTGGCACCATGGTGAGTTTTATTGTACCACCATTAAATGAGGGGTAACCAATGAACCCATTGATACTGTTGTATGAATGTGAAACACCTCAAATAGGCTTCAAAGCACTTGTTGATAGATCTATTTGACCATCACTATGGGGATGGTAGGTAGTGCTAAGATGAAGTTGGGTGCCTTGAAGCTTGAACAATTCTTGCCAGAAGTTACTAGTGAAAGTTGGATCATGGTTTGAGACAATAGATTGTGGCATACCATGTAGTTTGAAGATATTGTCCATGAAAACTTGAGCTATTGTGGAAGCTTTAAAGGGGTGTTCTATGGAACATAAATGAGAATTTTTTGAAATTATATCAACCACAACCATGGTGACTAATTTATTTCCAAATTTGGTAATCCGACGATGAAGTCCATAGATATATTTGTCCATACAACAAGTGGAATGGGGAGATGTTGTATTGCTCCTGGAATTTTCATTGTTTCTCCCTTGTTGTGTTGGAAAATATCTCATTCAACCAAAAAAGTGTGTATATCCTTCTTCTTGCCTTCTTAGAAAAATAAATGTTTGATTCTTCATATGTTTTATGAAATCCAGAATGTCTTGTTGTTGGCAAGGCATGGAGTTAAGAGAGAACAATGGATTTAAAATTGGACTGTTTGATAAAATAAAAGCGACCTTTATAACATAGCTCCTCATTTTTCCAAGTGTATCTAGGAGATGCATTAGAATCATGTTGCAATTGTTGGATCAAGATAGAAGTTTTTGGAATCTTGGAACCATTCATGACGTGCCACATTCAACCAATCGACTATAATGAAAGAGATTGAAAAGAGGAACCATTCCTCTTCATATTTCCTAGAAGGAGCATCAATTACCACATTCACTTTGATCTTATTATAAATTATCTCATAATCGTAGATGGACATTTTGGTAACTCACTTTTTTTGCTCAGGGGATGAAATCTGCTACTCCAAAAAGTATTTGAGGCTATGATGACCAGTTTTAATTTGGAAGAATTTCTCAAGCAAGTAAGGATGTTGGATGTTCACCGCATGAAAATGGCCAAGATTTATTTTTCATATGTTGATTTTCCCAAGTGTCTCTCAGAAAGTTGTTTACTAGTAAAGGCCAATGGTCTACCTTCTTGCATGAGAAGTGCACCAATGCCTTTCCCTAAGGTGTCACATCCCAAAACAAAAGTCTTAGTGAATTTAGGAAAAAATAGTACTAGAGTGGTACACATAACATCTTTCAAATCTTGGAAGGATTGATTGGCGACTTCATTCCAAGTGAAATCATTTTTCTTAAGTAAGGCAGTGAGTAGGGATGCAATTTTTCCATATTTCTAGATGAACTTTTGGTAGTATTCATTTAAATCATGGAATCCTCATAAAATTTTAATAGTCTTAGGATGGGGCCAATCCTTCATAGCTTTTATTTTCTTAGGATCCACTTAGACACCATTCTTACTAACAATATAGCCCAATTATTCCACTTATGAGGCCCCAAAGGAACATTTGGACCTTTTAAGAAAGAGTTGATGATGAGGAAGTAGTTGTAAGACCTAATCCACATGGGTAAGATGGGCTTGCCAAGTTTTACTATAAATGAGGATGTAATCAAAAGATACAAGTACAAAATGACGTAAAAAGGGTTGAAATATGTGATTCATGAGACTTTGGAAGGTTGATGGTGCATTACACAGGTCAAAGGGAATGACCAAGAACTCATAATGGCCTTTGTGAGTACAAAAGGTAGTCTTGGGATATCATCCTCCTTCATATGAATATGATAATATCTAAAGTAAAGATCAAGTTTGGTAGAAAATTGAGCACTAGTAAGCTTTTTCCAAAAGATCATCAATGGATGGAATGGGAAATTTATCCTTGATGGTGATTTTGTTGAGAGCACGAAAATCAGAGCACAAGCGCCAAGTGTCTTATTCTTTTAGTACCATGACAACTAGAGATGAATAAGGGTTGGTACTAGGGTGGATGACACCCATTGCTAACAATTATTGAATATGTTTTTCAATCTCATTTTTTTAAGCGAATGGGTAGCGATAAGGGTGAACATTGGGTGGGAGAATACCAGGTATGAATGGAATGGAATGATCATGGGCACCATGGGAAGGTAGGAGGCCTTGAGGGGTTTCAAAAAATGAGTTGTGTTTGGATAAGATAAGCCACATTTTGGGATGAATTGTTTGGGAAGGATTCTCAAAGGCTTGAATAACATGGACCTGTGAAATAATACTAGAATGGAACTTTTTAAGGATTTTTTCCATATGTTGTAAATTGATGATCTCGAATGAAATTGTTGTGATGCCTTGGAAAGTGTAGAAATGCCCAACCTGTTGGAAGATCATGTATAAGTCCTTGAAATCCATGGTGACGGAGCCTAGAGTGTGTAACCATTCAACACCCAAAACAATGTCACAACCCCGCATTTTAATGGAAAACATGTGGGATTTGAAAGAGTAATCACTAATTTGAAGGAACACATTTTCACAATGACCCCAACATTTCATGGAACCTCCATTAGTAATCATGTTCTGAAAGTTGTTGATTGAATGTATATAGAAAGGGGTCTGTTGAATAACTCTATGATGAATAAATTTATGGGTGATGCCACTATCGATGAGGATAATGACCTTAAAATTCTTGATATAGATAATTAATTTAAGAGTTTGGGGAGATGAAATACTAGTTAGAGGACGCAAAGAGATTAGGGTTTCCACATCAGGTTGATGAGAGGGAGGAAGGTTATCATTTGGAAGAGGCGGGGATTCTAGATGGGAAGCATCACCTTCATCTTCATAAATGTCCTTAGAAATGGCCATAAAAAGTTTCTATTACTTACATTTGTGCTCTAGAAAGTATTTTTCATTACAACTGTAGCATAGGCCTTTAAGTTGTCATTTATCCATTTATGGTCTTTTTAACTTGTGGATATTGAGAGGAGGACAGGGAAGAGAGGGATTGATGGGGCAGGGATGGGGAATAAAGGATGTTTTTTATTTTTTATTTGAGTAGAAACCATATGTTGTGCTTCCTTGGATCTTTGAGTGGCTTCAAACCATGTCTTAGGGTGATCCATTAAGACATGAGCATGCATGTATTCCTTGAGACCACTAATAAAGAATTTGCAGAAGAAGGTGTCCAACATTCCTTTAGTGCAGAAAGCCAATTGCTCAAAATCAGTGATTTAGTCTTCAATTATACTTGCTTGTTTAAGCTGGGTCAAATGAACTAGATGATGAGGGTGTATGTAAAAATGTTCATAAATATCAACAACAAATTGAGTCTAAGAAATATAACATCGATGTGAATTCTTACAACATTTCCACCATTTCCAACATTCTACATCTAAATAGAGGACATTGACATGAAGTTTCATCAAGTCATTGATGATTCCATGCAATAAGAAATAATGTTTCATTTGGGCCATCCACCCAGTGGGGTCAGAGACATCAAATTTATACACATTTGCTTTAGGGAGGCACAGATTGTGAGAAAAGGAGTTAGAATGAAGCTCCATGGAATGGGATGATTCGACTCCCTCTTGGTGCAAAGGCTATTCTAGGGACTCAAGGTCCATGAATTTATCAAGAACTACTGACAAGGTTGACATCTAGACAGGTAGGTCATCGAGTCTAGCTAGATTGGAATTAATGCTAGCAAGTTGGGAATTAACTGCAATAAAATTTTGATCGGTATTAACTTGAGCTTCTTTGAATTGGGTCTGCAAGTTTGGATAAGATTCTTCTAGGGAAGAAATGCAGTTGCCATATTCTTGGTTTTATGTTTCCATATAGGGAGGGTACACAAATAAGAAGGATAGGTGAGCAATAGAAGTGGGTGAGTGGGTCCACACAAAAGTCATTATTGGAGAGTTGTACAAATGTGATCAATGCTACTTTTTGGAGCAGGGGAGATATGTAGGACGTAATAGGGTAGGCGGGTCCACAAAAAAAAAATCTTATGAAAGAGGGGTACCATTGCGATCAGTGTGAAGCGATGAATCTATTGAGATAGGTCCCAAATAAGGGCGCCGATGGGATCACTTTATACTCTTTTTTTTACTCATATGGAGTTATACTCTTGGATAAATAATACTGCGCTAGTAGAATGACCAAATCCTGAAAATTGAAGATAGTGTAGGAATTTCATAGCTAAGATGCAGTAATCAAGATTTCTGATCCAGGTGGATATTGGTGGCCACCCGCCTATTCCAAATTCCAACTGGCTCATCTTGACATTTTCTAGTTCAACACGTTTCTCTATATTGGGGACATTTGTTTGTAATTGTGGGTTATGCACTTTTGGGGACGTCCTGAAGCTTGACACAACATCCATGTGGATAATGGTGGCCTCCCACATATTTCAACTGGCTTATTTTGGAAGTTTTCATGTTAGTACATCTTTCTGTACTTTCAAGGCCATTTTGGGGCCCTAAACATTTTTTTCTTGGCTGGACATAGTCAAACTATAGACAAAGTCAAATTTTGATGGCATAATGCACAGTTATCGAAAAGACTTTTCCAATGGGCCATCACACGCCTAAAACAAAGATCGTATGCAAAAGTTGCGACCCTGGGAAGTCGATGTACTAAATTACCCCAATGGGGACCACATGAATTTTGGTGCTTCATGGATTAGGTTTTTGGATGTCTAGGGTTTTGGCATTCATGTTTATTATTAAAATGATTTTAGAGCCTCATTGTACTCATCTTCTTGTGAATGAGCATAGCTATCACATCTCTTCTCAGAGATAAGATGTCACCATTCTAGCGAGTCTTTCACTCTATATTTTTATAGTCTTCGTACATTTCTTTCATTAATAGAAATCATGTGTTACTATATTTCTCTATTTTTGGTAATATTTATGTGCACTTCATTGTAATATCTCTACTTTCATTTCATTCCGAAAATAATCCTGATTATTGGTATCAGAGCAGGCTGCTATTGATTGTTTTTCACTGCATGTCCCCAACAAGGTCCGAGTATATTAGGCTGGGGCTCGAGCTTATCTCTATTGAGGAAAATCGCTCTCACATGCCCAAGAAGCCCTTCATGGAGGAATAAAATAAAAATGACAGAGAAAAAGATTCTATTAACCTATTGCTTGAGCAAGCTCTCGTGTAACAGAGGGACGAAATAATGGAGAATTTTTCCCACGTCCTTCAACGCCTGTCGATATCAACATGTGCATATTCATCAAGTGACCACTTTGGAGTAACCTCTCCCTTCAAGGTACAAGTTACTTTTGATATTCCCATATTTGAAGGTCAGATAGATGCAGATGCCTTAGAAAAATGGTTAAATCTACTAGAAGGCTCCCCCCCATGTCAAAAATTGGTGGGAAACTTACTGGGAGCAAAGTTCCATAGAGAAATCTGGAATATATGGAGACGAGCCCACTTGGGATTTTTTTTTGGATGCGGTCAAGGAAAAATATTACCCTATTGATAACTAAGAAGACCAGTACATGAGATGGACCACACTACGACAAGAGAAGAGAGAAACAGTGTCAGAGTTCACAAATACTTTCCATACCTTACGTACCATGCTGGGTATCAAATACTTCGAGCGACATATGGTTCTAAAATAATGTGGGGCTCTGCATAGGTACATACAAACCAAAATGGATTTCCTAAATATCTCAACATTGGGAGATTCTTATCAATATGCTGTCAAAATCGAGCATATATTTAGGCACCAGAACAAATGGGAGTTCAAATCTTCAAATATGCAACAACCAAAGAACCATAAAGATGAACCTAACCAATAGCGTCTCGACAAGTAGTCCAATACACATGAAAATAAGGGTAAAGGAAATACGAAGAATGACTCTGGGAAGTGGTGCAAATTCCACAAAATCCCCTGGAGCAACACTGATGAATGTCACTCGAAACAGTCATTGGTGGCCGATATTAAACACAAGGAATCGAAACTTGATTCATAATTTGATCCATAAAAGAATGAAAAAAGAAAGATCATCGACACAGACCCCACTTCTACTTTCGTGACCACAATAATTCAACTAGAAGAACTAGTAGATCCCGATGAGGGGGAGTGCCTCTTCCATTCATAGATGTGGGTGAAGGGGACCTCGTTGAATTTCATTGTTGATAATGACAGCCAAAATAGCCTCATCTTAGTTGAGGTCGTCAAACAATTGGGGTTGTCGACAACACCACACCCACATCCATACAACATCGGGTGGCTTCACCAGGGACACGATCTCCATGTCAACCAGTAGTGTCTCCTATCCTATGGCATCCAACCCTTCAAGGATGAGGTAGTGTGTGATGTTTCCCCTCTTGATGTCTTTGATGTTTTTTTGGGCCAACCATATATGTGGAAACGTCATGTTGTTTATGAGTCTCGACCCTATAGTGTCATTATTACTTTGGGGGGTCAGCTCTATAAGATACCATAGGTAGTTCCGACTATTGTTCCACCAAATAAATGCTGCAAGGTAATCTCTCATATTGCAAAATTCATCCTCTTCAAAGTCTATTCAAAGGATGCATAGAAGGCCATTGCAACCACTGCATCCTCAACACCTTCTATCAAACAGAAGAAAATTGCAAAAGATAAGGAAAATATTGTTTATTCACCTACAATGGTGCCTACACAATGCCCTGTCAAGACCATAGAAAACAGGTTGGTGGAATAGATTCAACCATACCAGCAACATGTTCGTGACAACCTTCCATAGACCAAGCAACACAAATTATCCAGTAAGGAACACATCTCACCAAGATTAAGATTCAAAAAATTCTTTCCCTTCTTCCCTGGGTACTCAACACAATGGAGACCATTACTTCCTAATGGGGGAGGATTGATCCACGTGGATATTCGTGGCCACCCACCTATTCCAAATTCCAACTAGCTCATCTTGACAATTTTTAGTTCAACATGTTTCTCCGTAATGGGGACATTTCTTTGTAATTGTGGGTTCTGCACTTTCAGATTTGTCCTGAATCCTGAAACAACATCTATGTGGATAATGGTGGCCTCCAACGTATTCCAGCTGGCTTATTTTGGAAGTTTTCATGTCAATACATCTTTCTATACTTCTAGGGCTGTTTTGGGGCCCTAAATAGTGTTTTCTTGGCTTGCCACAATCAAAATGTTGATGGAGTCAAATTTTGATGAAATAATTCATATTTCTCAAAAATACCTTTCCAACAAGCTATCACACGCCTAAAAAGGGGATCGTATGCAAATGTTATGACCCTGGGAAGTTGATGTACTAACTTACCCCAATGAGGCCCACATGACTTTTGGCGCTTCATCTCCTAGGATTAGGTTTTTGGATGTCTATGGTTTTGGAATTCACGTTTATTATAAAAAGGCCTTAAGAGCCTCATTGTACTCATCTTCTTGCAAATGAGCATATCCGTCACATCTTTTCTTAGAGATAAGCCACCACCATTCTAGAGAGTCTTTCAATCTGTATTTTTATAGTCTTTGTACATTTATTTCATTAATAGAAATCATGTATTACTGTATTTCTCTATTTTCAGTAATATTTATGTGCACTTCATTGTAATATCTTTGCTTTCATTTCGTTCCGAAAATAATCCGGATCAATTTCTAAGGAATGAATGTGCGAAATTTCAACATTGTTTTTGGATTGGTAGCAAGGAGTATGGTTTTAAATGTTGCTAATGACAAGGGAGTTCCATGTACTATAAATCTATAATATACTTATGGGGTCTAACAATAGTACTCGACCCAATATCTCAGGGCTCTAACTAATGGGGTTCAACCTTACCCCTAGTCATACTACCCGATTACCCAAGTATGCGAGAGTATTCTTATTGAGTGTTGTTATTGGTGCCACTATAGTAGTCAAGTGGTCAATTGGCTGATCATAAATGGTTTCAGGATACCTACAAAACTTCCAATATACCCAAGGGTACGTGGAAGTGAAATTTCGTGTACATGTGTTGTTTGATGTAGTATTAATTGAAGGGGTACCAACATAGGTTAAAAGGGTTTCCAACCAGGTGAAACCTCCTCTAGTTCATGCATGTATTCTTCCCCAAATGTAGGTTTACCCACAATGACATAATGAGAAAAAATAAGATACCTTTATTAATATGGAAGCACTATTCACTTACCTCTTTGAGGGGGAAACCTCCAATAGAGAAGATCTCATATTAAAAATGATTACACAAGACATATGTTACAATGCGTCTACCTCTATATATACTACTTCTATTCCCTAAGAACATTCCGGAGAAGGAACTTTCTAGTAGGTGGAACCTTCTAGTAATCCTTCTTACAATAGTTGTGTTCACACTACTACATGGGCCTTATTTACTAATGATGGCCTTCACTACATAGAAATTCATAGTATTCTATCTACTTTAGAGGTTAGGGGGGTTATATCCTAACAAAATATTAACTATTGAAGGATTTTGTAATCCAATTCTAACTATCAAATCCTCACTAGAGAATTAAATGGAGGAAGAAGCTTCCTATTAGAGACACCAAGCACATTACCTAATATGCTCATATCAAGCAATATGTAATAGAGAAAGGGATCAAGGTCATTTTGACGAAGAAAAAAGTGTGAAGACGATTCAACATCTGACTAGGTGTAGATGCATGAGATCATATTCAAATAGATATAAGTATGCAAATATAAAGAGAAGACACCCACCCAATCTTGGAAGCACATGTAATCATATTAGATTGTTTGATGAAGCCTCTCATATGTGGAAACTAGTTTTTCTCATGTCTATATTTAACAAATCCAGATTAAGACAAAATGTAATGAGGCCAAAAATCCACCAAGAAGCTCAAAGGTCACTTAGGGTAGATGAATATTCATATAATTCGGAAGGCCAAGGGCCATGATGGACACAGTGATAAATAGAGCCATATCATTTAAGAAAAGGATTATGTTCTTGGCATTGTAATCCATATTTGTTTTCTTATAAGAGATGTTGTTAGCTATTGTGTGAATGCTTCTTGCATATTGTGATTGGTTGTAGACTATTCTTTTATTTCCTATATTTCTTGATGCTTGTAGGCATATGAATTTCAAGTTGTAGACACTTTTTATGCTTGTGATGTATGTTATTAATTATCCTTTTAGTACTAACATGTGATATGAAATGGGTTATCTTTCAATGATTTGTGACGAGCCCCAACATTAACACCTTGCTTACCTTTCTTACAAACCCTTGCTTACCTTTTTTAGTGTTTTCCATCCTTTTTGTGCTCAAAATGACATTTCGGCAAAGGTATCTATTAGTTTGTATTTTTTCATCTCTTGTTAACTATCTAGTGATATTTAGAGTAAATTGCACACTTACCTTTGCTGGAATTATTCCACAGTCATATGTCATAGACAAGTCATATGGATCTCGTAGCCAAACTATGGGCTAGTTGTGGGACAATTACTGGAATCTCGTAGCCAAACTGTAATACCCTAGGTTGAACCTCAATTGTAATGTAAATGTGAATGTACATATAGGCTGGTGATCCATGGGCACACAAGTTTTGGATATAGTTTAGCGTGTGCACACCAAGGAAAGAGTGTGTGTTTGTTTCATAGCTTTGCTCGCACCTGAGTAAGGGTGCGAGGATTGCATCGAAGTGTGTACCAGACCATGTTTTTAGCCGAGATATTTTTCGGGCCAGAGAGCCTTTGTATATATGTATAATGAGGCTAGAGTGTCTGTGTGGTTATTAGGCTAGAGTGTCTGGATTGCGACAAGGGCCAGTGCAACTATTTTTGTAAAATGTAATTGCACTCAGATATTAATAAACAAATATCACTATGCGTAGGACAATCAGACGAAAATAGACGGGGGGCTTAAAAATCCACTAGAATGGGAAAGAGGTGTGAAGCTTAAAGGGAATATTTTAACAATATTTCCAAAAGTATAATTATGTGATATGTATTTATTCTAAGTTCTTAAGGAATGGGAATGGGTCACCAATTAGAGCTAAGTTAGCTCTTAAGGTGACTAGTGTCCAATTATAATCATGAAAATATATTGTTGGGCCTTAGTGTATTTTTTTGGGGAGGGGTTCACTCATTCCATGAGGAGGAAAACCAAATTTCCTCTGTGAGGCATCTGTATCTTGCTGTAACTTACTGCCATCACATAACCCTTTGCTTGGAAAGGCATGCATGTTATTGAAGAGGTAGGTTGTCAGGCCCGTGTGCTAGTGAATAAGTGGGTTGTCAAGCCTATGAGCATTCTCTCTAGGCAAGAGAATTGTTGGGAATTGATTTCCCAAGGTGCCTAGTTGCAACTACAAGGATTTGAGAATTCCTATACGACCTGTTGTTGAATCCCTGGAAGGGAAGTGGGGTAGTCGAAGGATTGTTGAGAAGATAAGGGAAAACTTCATGGGGTGGGACATACATGTAGGGAATGAGGGACTGTAGTCTGTTTGCTATGCTGGAACCTTTGTCTAAGTGTGTTGACTATTGATAGAACTTAGCTTGTCTTAGGAATCCTTTTCCTGGGTGGATTTTAAGCCCCAACTTAGGAGTGACCTGTTGCTGAAAGTTTTGAGTGACATAATCTATGATTGAGAGGAATGTCTAAGGTCTGCGTGTAGTTGGTGGATTAAAACAAAATATAAGTGTCTTCTTATGTGTTATTCTATGAGTAATGTGCATATACATGTTAAATATAGTATGTATTACAGTTGTGTGTGTGTGTGTGTGTGTGTATTCGTGCATGGATTATATATATTGTATAAACACATGTTTGCTGCATATGCAGGGCATGAACCATGACATTTTATATGTGTTTATATGCTTCTCAACTTGTGAATGCTTATGTTATTTCTATTTATGGAATTGGTACATAATTATGTTGGGTTGTGCATGTATTGTTAGTTTTGCATAATTGTTGTAGATGTAGAGCATGGTAGTTATTAAGTGTTTCCTGTTTGATAATTATGTGTAATTTTTATGGGATTTTGAGGAAAGGATTGAATCATCGTGTGCACAAAGTGGTATCAGTCCACACATGAAAATGTGACAAACCCCATTCATCACATGGGAATGGTTGTGCATGTAGTTGTATTATGAGTTCATTCCACTGTTATAATCACTATCTTGTTAAGTAACTTCAACAATTATCGTATAGATTCTAGTGCAAATCTAGAAATGTCATGCATGCCAAGGGACAGTCGACATGACCGACACAATGACTGTTGATAATGAAAAATTTCTAATACATAGTGGTTGCGCATGGTATTAGACCGATTTTCATGCACTAGGAAAACATAGTTGCACGTAGCACATGACCAATTGTGTGCACTGTTTATTTCAATGAGTTACTTCTGTAGAATAAATAATTGATATTAGAGCTTTATTTAGCAAGTTGCGATAGTGGAGACTTTACAGTGTGGTAATGGAGCTCATATGGGAGGTTGGATACATTAGAAAGTGGTATAAGAGTTCAAAATTTGAAGTGACATGGCTCAGAGCAGAGCTGGGTGCATTACAAAGTGGTATCAGAGATTTTGGTTCAACACTGGACTTGCATGGGCTAGATATCAACATGAAGTTGGCGAGGCGGGAATTTGTATGATGGTCGCGGGGTCGCCAGCTAAAAATATGGAAAAAAAATCAACTAAGTGAAGAAAGGACTCATGTGCACTAAGTATTGGTGCATAGTGTGTGTGTACTAAATTTTGGGCACTGCACGGTGTAGGACTTGCGATGCATGGAATATATCAGTGCGTGGAGTGTGCACAATAAATATTTGAACTAGGGGGTGTAGAACTAATGGAGAACATGTAATATAGGAGTGCAATAAATGCACGATGAATATGGAATCTGTGTAGAATTGATGGGTGTGCACATAATAATAGTGTGTAGGGCATGCACATTCAATAATGGTGATGCATAGTGAGTGCGCGTTGAATATGAGCACAACATAGAGAAAAATTATTGAATCATGCATAGAGTTGGTGCACAGTGCGTTGATATGGAAATGGATTAGAAATCACACACCACTTGATATGAACCGAGTGTCTCTAATATCACTCGATCCTCAAATAATATTAAGTATGACACCACTTTCTTATTCCAAGATTCTTTTATTGACAATGCTTATAGCATGGAAGTGGCTTATCTTACTTAACCAAACACTTTAACATAACTTTCATAATCATTCATACATTAGCATATATAAAATCACATGAAAAAAATAATTGTGTTTCACAATGACCTTCTTGCATGTTACTCAAACTCAATTACAAATCTTAAATTCAGCACCATCTTGGAAAACTGAATCCAATGACTATAAAAACTATACACTTCTTTACAAAATGCCCAAAGGATCTCTTACAGTGCACAAATCCCAAATTTGTAGAATTTTGGCTTACAAATGAGTGATAAGATTTTCACCATCTACTCCATCTCGGAAAACCGATTCCGATGACAATAAATACCCTATAACTCTCAAAAGACTACAAACTTGACTTCAAAAGGAAAATGAGCACAACTTTAGTACATAAGAATGTTGTGTTCAAAAACACAAAAATGTTGTGTAAAACACAAAAACGTTGTGTGTACAATGAGTTGGGGTGTGTGCCATTAAATAGGCCACCCCTCTTAACAAAATTTCCAAAATTGTTGGCATGTATTCTAAATATAGTTTGGTTGGTTTATAACCAAACTCAAATTTCATGGCATGCTTTAATTACAACTTGATTGGGTTCCATAAAAAAACAATGATAGTGGAGTTGGTTAAAACTTTGTATTATATATAGTAGTTCGTGGTTTCCATCCCACCGACCATACTATTTTAAACCCTTTTGTTGTTATAACCTCCACGAATTTAGTTGACATGGATATAGTGGTTAATATGGATATATACTATGTGTTGTATATAGTTGACAAACCCATGTGAACTTTGGAAACAACATAACAATATAATATACATTGTTATAACTTATAACTTGTCATTGAAACAACTTCACATGATTTTAGGTGTTGGTTAGTGTAATTAATACACACACACACACACACATATGTATAATATACCATAATAATAACCAATCCAATATAAGCCAATGAAGGATTGCCACATGTCAAAACCCGGTTGGTCTCCTTATGTTCCAAATGTTTAACTATGATTGGACCATATGTGCCACTTGTCATCATGTAATTGGGACACCTGGAGGTACTATTTTCCACATCAGATGCCAACACTCATGTGACACTTGTCAATATATGAGCTTCCACTTGTCAACCTGTGAGCCTGCCACGTGTCTCTCTCAGAGCCTGCCACATGTCTCTTAAGGGTTGACTTGAACTTTGACTACCCATAACTTTTTCATACAACATATGTTTGACGAACATTTTGCATCGTTGTAAAGATGGAGACATGCTCTTTGTAATGATACAATTTTATAGAACTTTTGAGATGATTGAATTGAGCATTTTTTACCCTTCCGGGATCCCCATGAGTGTTCCAGATCCTCTTGGACCTCTGTGAGTGTTCCTGGATCCTCCTGGATTATTCCTCCCCACTGAGAGGATTTTGGACATCCAAAAGGTTTACATTAAATGAGGGATATGACTCCCCACTTGACATGTGTCTCTTCCCCATGTTTGGACCACTTGGATCATTGCAATCAGCTGAATAACAAGGATGAAGGCTGAAATAATGTTGCTAACATAATAAATCATTCTCGAACTTCCACATCTATTTGCATTCATATTTTCCCCTAATGGACATGCACATCATATCAACAGTGGAAACAAACATATAGATGCTACTGACAATGAATTAACAACATTCCTTCACTCCCTGACAAAATCCATGTCACCTGCATGTAATGGACCTTCATGTAGCAACTTTGGAGAATTTTGAAACACTTCATGACTAGGAGATAACTTAACTATTTCATTACCATATCCTTCACTTGCTTTTCCAGAAATCATAGACACATTCTTTCTTGCATTCACAACACCTACAACTGTGATTTATGTCTCATCACCTGATTCACATCCCAAATCTTGTTGGACTGTGACAAAAACCTTTTTCTTTCCTTTTCATCCATACTATTTAGGCCTTAATTTAGGATGCAATGTCCAATAATGATCTTCATCATGTTTGCTTTTCTTGCAATGAGTACATGTGAGATTTTCTTCTTCCTTCTTTACTGTAGCTACATGTTTCTTTTTTGCATTGTTCTTACTTCCCTTTTGTTGAGCAAACTCCTTGGAGGAACCATATTTAGTATCTTTTCCCCTGGATTCAAGATGTACATCTTGAACACATACTTCATCAAAATCAGCAGGATTTAACAAAAGAAGAGTATGACGAATGTAACTATGCAAAGCACCAATGTATTTCAGAAGGGTTTCTGTAGAATGTAATGAAATATTTAAAGCCAATGATTTCTTCCTAAAATCCTTAGTAAAATCCTGCACACTCTGTCCTTTTCCTTGCCTCAAATATTTTCGTTCCATAATTGCATTTTCTCGATATGCCAAAGGATAAAATTGTTTCCTTCATGCAGCTTTGAATTCTAACTAAGAAGTGAGAATCTTACCACTCTTTTGGATAACTTCCTAAAGTTTACCTTCCCACCAAATCAATGTTGTTCCTTCAAGGCGAAGAGAGTCCAATTGAATCTTTACTCATCTTCATCAATATGTTGAATGCAACAGTAAAATTCCATTTGTCGAATCCAATTGTCTAGCTTCTCTGCATTAGGCTCACCATTATACATGGGTAAGTTAAACTTGACATCCAACTTTAACAATGGATTTTTTGAAGCAATTTTCTTACGTGAAGACGAGGGTGGAGAAGTGGAAGGAGATGAGGCTATGGAAGGAGGTGAAGAAGGAGGTCTTGAAGGAGGTGGAGAAGGAGGAAGATCATCTTCTTTCTTAACTTGTACAAAACTTTCTCCTTTTCATAATCCTCTCTCATTGTAAAGCTCTTCCACCATTTCCTTCATCTGATTAAAGACATTGAAGAAATCATTTTCAGATTCATAAGGACATATTTTCCTTGGTGAAGCCATCTCTTCTCTTTGAGTGAAGCTCCTTGAACCAATCTCTGGATTATAACTCTCAATTTTTCCTTCACCACGCTTGTGTTTAGCCCTTGTAAGCATTCACCTATCAAACTTGCTATGATACCACTTGATCTGAACCGAGTGTCTCTAATATCACTTGATCCTCAAATAGTCTTAAGTATGAAACCACTTTCTTATTCCAAGATTCTTTTATTGACAATGCTTATAGCATGGAAGTGACTTATCTTACTTAACCAAACACTTTAACATAACTTGCATAATCATTCATACATGAGCATATACAAAATCACATGAAAGCAATAATTATGTTTCACAATGACCTTCTTGCATGTTATTCAAACTCAATTACAAATGTAAAATTTGGCACCTTCTCGGAAAACCAAATCCAATGACTATAAACACTATATACTTCTTTACAAAATGCCCAAAGACTCTCTTACAACTCACAAATCCCAAATTTGCAGAATTTTGGCTTACAAATGAGTCATAAGATTTTCACCATCAACTCCATCTCGAAAAACCGATTCCGATAACCTATAAATACCCTATAACTCTCAAAAGACTACAAACTTGACTTCAAAAGAAAAATGAGAAGAACTGTAGTACATAAAAATGTAGTGTTCAAAAACACAAAAAACGTTGTGTACAATGAGTTGCGGTGTGTGCGATTAAATAAACCACCCTCTTAATAAAATCCCAAAATTATTGGCATATATTCTAAATATAGTTTGGTTGGTTTATAACCAAACCCAAATTTCATGGCATACTTTAATTAGAAGTTGATTGGGTTCCATAAGAAGACACAATGATAGTGAAGTTGGTTAAAACTATGCATTATAAGTAGCATGTCGTAGTTTCCATTCTCATCGACCATACTATATAAAAACCATTTGTTGTTATAACCTCCACGAATTTCGTTTACATGGATATAGTGGTCAATATGGATATATACTATGTGTTGTACATAGTTTACAAAGCCACGTGAACTTTGGAAACAACATAACAATATAATATATATTGCTATAACTTAACATCGTTTACATGGATATAGTGGTCAATATGGATATATATACTGTGTTGAATATAGTTGGCAAACCCACGTGAACTTTGGAAACAACATAACAATATAATATATATTGTTATAACTTATAACTTTTGCAAACCCACGTGAACTTTGGAAACAACATAACAATATAATATATATTGTTATAACTTATAACTTGTGGTTGAAACAACTTCAAGTGATTTTAGGTGTTGGTTAATTAATATATATATAACCCTTTTGTTGTTATAACCTCCACGAATTTCGTTTACATGGATATAGTGGTTAATATGGATATATACTATGTGTTGTAAATAGTTGACAAACCCACGTGAACTTTGGAAACAACATAACAATATAATATATATTGTTATAACTTGTGGTTGAAACAACTTCAAGTGATTTTAGGTGTTGGTTAGTGTAATTAATATATATATATATATATATATATATATATATATATATTGTGTTATAACTTGTGGTTGAAACAACTTCAAGTGATTTTAGGTATTGGTTAGTGTAATATATATATATATATATATATATAAATAATAAGCAATCTAATATAATCTAATAAAGGATTGTCATATGTTGAGATTCGGTTGGTTTTTTTATGTGTCAAATGTTTAACTATGATTGGATCATAGGTGTTACTTGTCATTATGTAACTTGGACAACTGGAGGTACTATACACCATATCAGTTGTCAACACTCATGTTCCACTTGTCAATATTTGGAGCTACCACTTGTCAACCTGTGAGCCTGTCATGTGTCTTTTTCAGAGCCCGCCACATGTCTCTTCAGGGTTGACTTGAACTTTGACTACCCATAAATTTTGCATACAACATCTTTTTGACAAACTATTTGCACTGTTGGAAAGCATGAGACATGCTCTTCGTAATGATACTATTTTATAGAACTTTTGAGATGATTGAATTTGAGCATTTTTTACCCTTCCTGGATCCCTGTGAGCATTCTCGATCCTCCTAGACCTTTGTGAGCGTTCCTAGATCATGCAGGCACATGGAATATTGGCACTGCGTGGAGAAAAAATGGAGATGTGTATTGAGTATTGGGTGCGAGAGGGTGTGCGGTGAATGTTGGCACGACACAGAACAAAGATGTAATTGTATGGAATATTGGTGCATGAGAAAAATGTTGCACGCACTAGATAATGATGCGCGAAACCCAAAAGTTGAGCATGCTAAATATTAGTTCCCAATATAAAAGTTGCGCACACTAAATAGGTGCGTTGCATGTGCGTTTGGTATTGCATATATAGAGAATGCACACATGATGAATATGGGTGTATAACACATAATTTCTATACACGTGAGCTATGAAAGAAAGAAAAGGAGAGAAAAGAGGAGGAAAATTCCTGGACAAAGGAGTCCAAATATTCACCCATAATTTTGAATTAGGCTGTTAAATTCACCAGGAATCAAAAGAAACGATTCCAATACACTTATAGAATAGGACATGCATAATATTTATGGTTTTCACAAATTATTTAGTCTAACAAATCTTGTTGCCTACACAATTTGCAGACTTAACAACAATTTGATCAGTATAGGATCAACACATAGATCAGACGCATTGAAGATGCACAAAGAACCCACAACCATGAAGATAAGGTCAAAAGGATGTATGGAAATATAGGTGATGAGGGTACATATTCAAATGGACATGGAGAAGCCAAGGAAGAAAGAATGAATTTGGTGAAGACAATAAAAAGTTTGAGAAAAGACGTCCAAAGTTATAAAGATGATAATGATAGGATTATGAAAGTCAAGGAGGAACAAGTTGGATTCAACATCAAGTTGCTACAAAACTTGGACATAATTGAGAAAAATATGGATAAGGAGACCAAGTCAAGAAAATCGAGGAGACACAGGTTCATGATAAGAGAAGAAAAACAAGAAGTGTTGACAAGCATCACCATCACTCTCCAAGACATTCATCTAGGAGAGCGCGCAACAATCCAAGCCCGTCTCTTATCATGAAGCCTAAGAGGATGGATGGGGTTGATGATCTACAAGGATAAATGAATAAGATTAAGACTCCTATTTTTGATGGTGAGCACAAGAAGGATGAGGATGTGGATACTTGGTTGTTGGGCATGAGGAAGTACTTTCAGTTACATAATTACTCTTCACAGGAAGAAGGGAGAATTTCCATCTACTAGCTCAAGGGAAAATAATCAATGTGGTGGGACCATTTTTTGCAAGTACATCACATTTATGAGATAAGTTTACTTGGAAGGAGTTCAAGAGGTATTTTCAAAAGAAATACTTAACCAAACATTACTATGATAGGAAAATGAAGGAGTTATTTGAACTCAAGCTTGGAAGTATGACCATAGATGAGTATGCGAGGAGATTTTTAGAGCTATTGAAGTATGTTTCTTTCATCAAAGATGAACACGTCAATATTCAAAGGTACTTGAGTGGGCTGCCATCATTTAGCAGTGATAAGATACAGTATGATGATCCAAAGACATTTGAGGAAACTATGAGGAGAGCCAAGTCGCTCTATGATCATCATAGCAGAAGACCCACTAACCAAAAGACTTGGGAAGACAAGAAGAAAGGAAATATTGAGCAGAGGAAGAAGGGGACTATGCCACAATTCTTCATAACTAATTTTCAGGGACAAACAACTCCCAAGGAGCCCAGAATGACAGAGGCAATGGGGCAAAGACCGAGACAACAACCAATGAAGTGTTGGGGCTGTGAGGGAGACCATATGTATAGATATTTCCCTCACAGAGGTGAAAAAGTGAGGTTTGTTCGTAATGTACAACAATTTGATACATTTGAGGACATGGGAAGAAATGTACCTAGGATCTATGCAATCCTGGATAACAAGAAAGTTGAGCTCTAGTCACATATGATTGAAGTGGAAGGTAAGATCAACAACCAACCCATTGCTATTTTAATTGATTCGAGAGCTAGTCATAGTTATCTAGATCCTAAGATGGTGGAAGTATTTTAATTTCCAAAAAGTAAGCTTGGAAAACTTTGGTTGGTTTAGATAGCTACATGAGAGAAAAGGAAAATTAATGAGATGGTGAAGACATGTCCAGTGGACATGAATGGACTGAGCACAAAAGAAGATTTGAATATTATACCTTTGGGATAATATGATTTCCTAATTGGTATGGATTGATTGGACATGCATCGTGTTGTCCTAGACTGTTATAATAAGTCTTTTACTTGCTTAGATGAAGAAGGGAACTTGAAAACAATACATGGTATTCCAAGGGATATAACTATTAGAGAAGTTTCAGCCTTGTAGCTAAAGAAAAGCTTCAGGAAAAGATGTCAAGTATTTGCAGTGCATATGGAGGAGGAACCTAATGAGAAAGTGTCAAATATTGAATATTATGCAATCCAAAATGAGTTTGAATATGTATTTAGATAAATACTAGGGTTTCCACCCAAGAGAGATATTGATTTCTCTATAAATCTAATGCCTGGAGCAACCCCAGTATCCGAGACTCCTTATAGGATGAGTACACTAGAACTAAAAGAATTGAAAATGCAGCTTGAAGAGCTTCTAAAGAAGGGATATATACTCCCAAGTGTGTCACCTTGGGCTGCCTCAATATTATTTGTGAAGAAAAAGGATGGAATGTTGAGACTTTACATTGACTTTAGGAAGCTAAATAAGGTATTAGTGAAGAACAAGTATCCTTTGCCAAGAATAGATGATCTCTTTGAGATCCAGATTATTTTTTGGCACGAAATGAGAGCGAAGATATAATAAATAAATGTATAGAGATATCTCAGATATCCTATAATATAATAGAAATATATCAGAGATGCAACCACAAACACATAAATACAGTAATCCACAATTTCTAATAATGAGCGAAATGTACAAAACTGTAGAAATACAAAGTGAAAGACTCGCTAGAATGGTGGTAGCTTATCTCTGAGAAGAGATGTGATGACTACTCACATTCACAAGAAGAAGATTACAATGAGACTCTAAAGGCCTTTTTAACATAAATAAAATCCAAAACCCTAACCCCAGAAGATGAAAATCCAACAGTTTTGTGGACCCCATTTTGGGTAGTTTGGTGTATCAACTTCCCGAGGGCGTAAATTTGGCATACAATATTCATTTGGGGCACACGATAGATCGTTGGAAATGTATCATCGAAGAGATTCATTTTGGGGGCTCAATCAAATCCTATGGATATCTTTGAGGTGCTCAATTCCAAAAAAACCTTCATTTAGGCCCTCAAAATGGCCCCATAAGTTTAGGAACTGAAAAATGCTAAAAATAGTAAATTTCCTGAAGACTGTCTGGAGCCAGTTGGGATAGGTGGGTGGCCACCAATATCCACCTAGATCAATCCTCCATCCTTCAGAAGCAATGGTATCCATTGCGTTGAGTGCCTAGGGGAGAGGGAAAAGAATTTACTGAATCTGCTCTTGATGAGCTACTTTCCTTGCTCAAGAAGTTGCATTGCTTAGCTTGTTGAAGGTTGTCACGAACTTGTGGCTTGAAGGGTTGGACCTTTTTAACCAGTATAGCTACATGAGATGCCTATGTGCAGAAGGAATATTTACACTTTGCTGCAATCTTTTCAACCTACTTCTTTTGAATAGAAGGTGCTTGCACCGAGGTTGTAGTGGTTGTAGTGTCCTTCTGTTAACCTTTTGAACATATTGTGAAGAAGTTGAATTTTGTAGTATGAGATACTACCTTGCGACACTGTTTAGGTGGGACAGTAGTTGAAAATACCCCTGGTATCCTGTAGAGATGACCCTCTAGAGTAACAATGAAACTACATGGTCGAGATTCATAAATAACATGCCACTTCCACACATATGGATGTCCAAAGAGAACATCACAAACATCTAGTGGGGAAACATCACATAATACCTCATTCTTGAAGGGATGGATGCTATATGAAAATCGACACTGCTGGCTGACACAAAGATATCATCCCTGGTGAAGCCACCTGATGTTGTATGGATGCGATTATGGTGTTGTTGAAAATCCCAATTGTTTGACGATCTCTACTGAGATGAGGTTCTTCTTGCTTTCGTTATCAACAATAAAATGCAGTGAGGTCCCCTTCACCCTCATCTGTGAATGAAAAGGGAACTCCCCCACTTCAGGATTTGATGGTTCTTCTGGTTGAATTGTTGCGATCGCGACAAAAAAAGTGGGGTTTGCATCGATGATCGGTCTTCTACCGGTATTTTCTGAATCAGGTTTTGACTCCTTGTATTTGAACTCGGCCACCAATGACTATTTTGAGCGACATTCATCGGTGTTGTGCTAGGGTATTTTGTGGAAATCACACCATTTTCAGTGTCCTTCTTTGTCTTTCCATTACCTATATTTGCCTGAGGCTTGGAATGGTTTTCTAAAGGCTAGTTGTTAGGGCCGTCTTTACCATACTTTGGTTGTTGCGTATTTGTAGACCCAAACTCCCACTTGTTTTGGTGCTTAAATTTCTGCTCAATTTTAAAAACATATCGATAAGGAACACCCAATGATGAGATGTCCAGGAAATCCATCTTAGTTTGGATGTATATATGTAGAGCCCCACGGTATTTTAGAAATAGATGTCACTTAGAGTCTTTGATACCCATGTTGGTGCATAAGGTATGGAAGGTATTGGTGAACTCTGACATGGCTTGGCCCCTCTCTTTCCGCAGTGTGGACCATCTCATGTACTGGTCGTTATAGTTGTCAATAGAGTAATATTGTTCCTTGACCACATCCACAAAAAAATCCTAAGTGGGATCGACCCCATATATTCCAGACTCCTTTGTGGAACTTTTCTCCTAGTAAGTTTCCCATCAATTTTTGACATGGGGGAGAGCCTTAAGGAGTGCAAAGCTAGTCTTTTCCCTGTCGGAGAAACTATGAACAGAGAAATAATCTTCTAGTAGATTTAACCATTTTTCTAGGGCATCCACATCTATCTGTCCTTCAAATATGGGAATATAAAAATTAACTTGTACCTTGAAAGGAAAGGTGCATCCAAAGTGGCTGCTTGATGAAGATGCGCCTGTTTTTATCGACAGGTGTTGAAGAGTGTGGGAAAAATTCTCCATCATTTCGTGCCTTTGTTGCGTGAGAGCTTTCTCAAGCAACAAATTAATAGAATTGTTTGATTTGTCATTTTTATTTCCTTCTACCATGGAGGGTCTCTTGGGAGTGTGAGATAAATTTTCCTTAAGAGATACAAGCTCAAGACCCAACTTGTTATACTGAGACCTCATCGGGGACATGCATTGAAAAAAAAAATGATCAAGAGAAGACTGCTCTGATACCACTGATCTACATTATTTTTTGGCATGAAATGAGATCAGAGATATAATAAATAAATGTATAGAGTTATCTCATATATCTAATAATATAACAGAAATATATCAAATATTCAACCATAAACACAAAGATACAGTAATGCACAATTTCTATTAATGAGTGAAATGTACAAAACATTTCAGAAATACAAAGTGAAAGACTCACTAGAATGGTGGCAGCTTATCTCTAAGAAGAGATGTGACAGATACCCTCTTATCTCTAAAGGCCTTTTTAACATAAATAAAATCCAAAACCCTAACCTCGGAAGATGAAAATCCAATAGTTTTGTGGACCCCGTTTTGGGTAGTTTAGTGTATCAACTTCCCCGGGGCATAACTTTGGCATACGATCTCCGTTTGGGGTGTACGATAGCTCGTTGGAAATGTATTGTCGAGGAGATTAATTTTGGGGGATTAATCAAATCCTTTAGCTATCATTGAGTTTCTCAACCCCAAAAAACCTTCATTTAGGCCCTTAAAATGGTCCGAGAAGTTTAGGAACCAAAAAACTGCTAAAAATAGTAAATTGCTAGAAGATTGTTGGAGCTAGTTGGGATAGGTGGGTGGCCACCAATATCCACATAGATCACTTTGAAAAACTGAAAGATGCAAAAATATTCTCTAAGATTGAGCTCAGATCAGGCTATCATCAGGTAATATTTAAAGAAGAAGATATCATCAAGTCAACCTTCATGACGAGGTATGAGCATGATGAGTTTACAATAGTGCCATTTGGGTTGTCAAATGCACCAAATGTCTTCATCTGTTTAATGAATGGTACTTTTAGAGAATAGTTAGACAAGTTTCTCATTGTATTTTTGGACGACATACTTATTTACTCGAATTATGAAGAAGAACATGAAAAACACTTGAGGATGGTGCTGCAAGTATTGAGAGAACATCAATTGTATGCAAAGTTGAGAAAGTGCTCATTCTACTAGAGTGATCCAGGAGGATCCAAGAGTGCTCACAGAGGTCTAGGAGGATCCATAATGCTCACAGAGGTCTAGGAGGATCCATAAAAGCTCAAAATTCATATATCTCAAAAGCCCTCGAAAACACCATCAATGTGTAGACCTCGATGATAGCTTTCTGATGGTGAAAACATTTCCTTAAACAAAGTTCGTATGCAAAAGATATGGCTGGTCAAAGTTCAAGTCAGCCATGTCAAAAGTCCAAGTCAAAGGGGTCATGGTGACATGTGTCACCACTGCAAGGGTGACATGTGGAATGACCATACAATTGTATGACAATGACGTGGCCATACCCCAAGGAGCCACGTCGCATGGAAATACGCTGACTGATCATGTGTGTTGGCAAGTGACTCAACATCCATGCAATCCAAGTGGACTAATTGTTTGTTGACACGTGGCACAAGGGAGACAATGAGAGGCCACCACATGGTAACCCCCATTGGTCAGTTATGGTTGATGTGTAGTAAAAGTTTATGGGAGTCGATGGGGGTTGAACCTGTGACCTCCCAAAGATCTACAAAAACCTTTGTTACCATTGCATCCACACCATTTATCTTAACCATACATGGCACCACATCCTTTTAATGTTGGTAAAAGTTTTAAATGCTGGTAAAAGGGCCGAGGGCCTAATCCCTCAAACCTTGGTTATATGTAATGTATATGTGACCATGAAATTTATTCTTGTAGTGATTTAACAAACAATCCGCGTATATACCATGTATATTATATGGTTACAAACCATATAAAAAAACAAAGAAACGAATGAAGATCGGTGGGGCTTGAACCCCCGACCCCTCGTGTATTACACTAACACCTTAACCAATATGCCAACAGGGGCCTTTGTTACGGGGTTCCCCAACCAATTATTAAATAGTAATGCCTACGATTTCAGATGGGAAGTTGTAATGTTCCTGACTTGGGTAGTCTAGGAAACACTGCTAATGTGTGTGTAGTTTTAATTGTTTACATCATATAAATGATCATACAAATAACAAATGTGATAAAGGACTACAAAGTTGATATTATGATATCTCTGTGGAGTACAAATGCCAAATGTGGCTGAATAAAATGAATCACTAGGCTAGATAAAAAGACAAGATGATCTTAACCGGAATACAATAAGCAAACTAAATGATAATACCTGATAGTAAATGAGCACTGTGGGGTCAAAGGATGAGCTGGAACTGTGGTAGCTCACATGGTAACTGCTGAAAGTCTGGAAAGTTCTCCCTGGTGGCTATACCTATTAGAAAATCCTGGAAACTATCACAAATGGTGCACCCTACTATAATTCTCAGTCTTGGTGACTGACCGACCCTTTTGCTGGTGTGTCTGGACCCCAGATGGATCCCCTTGGGGGAATGCACCCCTCCCTCTCTAGAAAAATGAACCCTAGTGATTCCACCATTGGAATCAGCTTAGAAGTATCTCAAAATGATTGCCTTGGCCTATTGGGAAATGGGTCAGAAGGGTTTCCATGAATATGATCTGATTCTTTCCTGGGAACCCTGAATGTGTTCACCAAAAGTGTCACACTTCCAAGTATGGAAACTGTGCCCCAGATGATTCCTCCATCAAAATATGACGAGGAACCAAGAAAAATATACACCTTGCCTTCCTCTCAACTGGGTTAGAGGAGAATCTATGAACTCTCCCTGGATGGGACAAGTTGATCCACTGAACCTCCTCAGAAGCTGTGCCCTCAACCTAGATAAGTGCGCCCTTGCTGTTGGACACTGTGTAACTGTTGCTAAAGAATGATGGAAGACTTGTGTGATCTTCCTGGTGACTAGGGTGTGTCTCTCAACACTGAAATCAGCCAACTAGTGTCTTCCTCTTGGAATCCACTGAACTATCTCTCCTGAGATGTGCCTCTCTCCTCAATGACAAGTCATAATTTGCATAATCATGAATTAGGTCATTGAACCTTCTCTTATATCTTTCCTAAACCCTAATTCACTACTAAAACCCTATTTCACAATTGACTTCTAATTTTAGCTCGTTTATTCTACTTTTAGCTCATAATGATTTAAAAGTGCTTTTAACCACTTTTAGCTTAATGTCACTTACCGAACATAACACCTTTGACTGGAGTGAGCTCTAGTAACCATGTTTACCCCTTTTTTGGCCCTGGCTATAGTCTAACGAGGTGATTTAGACTATTAAGCCTCCTCTATGGAGCTCCTATTTGGAAAGGGACATTACAGTCCTCCCATCCCAAAATTGCTTGTCCTCAAGCAATACCAATCCAGGGTGCTGCAACACCTAGTCGCTCTCCGAAGTAGCGTCCTCTATTGGAAGCCCTCTCCATTTGATCAAACACTCTTTGATGACCCTGCTCCTCAGTTTCCACTCCCAGAACTCCAAAACGTCCTCTGGAACCAACTCCAACTGTCCCTCCTCATCCAAAGGGGGAATATCCTCTGATGTGTTAATGAATTGTCCCACTACCTTTTTGAGGCAAGATACATGGAACACGTTATGAATCTTGCTCCCCTCTGGAACCTCTCTCTCATAAGAAACCTCACCTACTCAGTGCATGATCCTGTAACACCCATAAAATCTGGGCTTGAGCTTCTCAGCCCCACTCTTCTTCATAGATGACTGTCTGTAAGGTCGGAGTCTCAAGAAAACCAAATCCCCAACCTCAAAGATGCACTCTATCCTGTGCCTGTCTGCACTCATCTTCTGTCGGTTTTGTGCCATATGTAGGTTTTCTTTCAACAACTTGAGAATCTCCTGAATCTCTATGATACAATCCTTGGCGGGAGATCTGCTCTCCTCGAAAACCAATTCTAACAAAGTGGGAGCATCATATCCGTACAATGCTCGGAAGGGTGTCATACCAGTGGACATGTGGAAAATGGTGTTGTAGCAATGCTCTCCTAAATGAATCCACTTTACCCATGTTCTCTATTGTCCACCTACACAGTTCCTCAAATATCCTTCAACTCACTTGTTGACAATCTCGTTCTGCCCATATGTCTAAGGGTGATAGCTGGTGTTGGGTGTCATCTCTATCCCCACCAACTGAAACAACTCTCTCTAGAATGTCCCCATGAACAGACTGTCCCTGTAACTGACGATGTTCCTAGGCAACCCATGAAGTCTGAAGACCTCACTGAAGAATAGCTCGGCTAACAGAACTGCGTTGTACTCTGTCAGTATGGCATAGAAGTGTGAAAACTTGGTCAATATTTAGATCACTACATAGATACAGTCCTTATCCTAGACCTTGGGTAGGCCTGTGATGAATTCCATCGATATACTCTCCCATTTCTGCTCTGGAATGGGGAGTGGCTGAAGTAGCCCTGCTTGAAGAGAATGCTCTGAATTGTTCTGATGGAAATTCACACACTCACTGACGTGTCTCATAACGTCATGTTTGAGGCCCTTCCATGAGAACCTCTCCATGATCTATCTGTAGGTTTTGAAAAACACATGATGGCCTGCTAGTGGTGAATCATGAACTGCTGTGAGGATCTTCTTCTTGAGCCTCGAATATGGCACCAAGTAGATTATGTCCTTGTAGAATATGACATCATCAATGACCCTATACCTTTCATCCTGTATCTGCCCATCCATAACCTCACAAGCGAACTTGTTCTTGGAATATTCCACTAACAAGTGGGATTTCCAATTTGCTGAAATCTCCATCAAAGAACATGTCGTAGGTCTCCTCGATAGTGCATAGACCACAATGTTCTTCTTCCCCTTGACATACTCTATGTCAAATTTGTGCATGTACCTTCGTCACCCATTTCTGCTGGCGCTCACTGAGCTCCTTCTGCTTAAGCAAATACTTCAAGCTGTTGTGATATGTGTTGACCACGAATTTTCTTCCCACCAAATATTGCCTGAATTTGGTCAAGGCATGCATAATTGCTAGCATTTCCTTGTCATAAATGGAGTACAACCTCTGAGGTTGATTGAGATTCCTGCTCTCGAATACAATGGGGTGTCCTTCCTGTTATCACTCCAAGAAACCCTTTGTGGTTGTAGACCAAAGGTTCTTGGTAAATTAAGAAATGAATGTTTTTGTATTTTGTAAATGTGGATCAATGGGACAACTCAATTTAGCTTATGGCATTCAGACATCAAAATGATAAACAAATAGACAGTGCTCTCCAAGATTGGTTAATCAGTAAATTAGCTTTCAGTGGATGAAGAAAAGATTGTTCATAAACCAGTGCAAAGCAGGGTCTAATAAACAACTAAAGGAACTAATTATAATGTCATGAACCAAACAATAGGATAACAACTATTCAAGGTTTGAAAACAAGATAACAGTGAAGGAAAAATATGAAAAACTGATACCAAAATGGAAAGGAACCTGTGATCTGTATTAACAATGAAATGTCTGAGTACAAAAAAGGAGTATTACTGTATCCAGGATCGAACCCTTGTTTGATGTCAAAGACAGGCATTTATAGCCCTTACATACAGTTATACAGATCCTAAAAACATGGATCTGTATTGAATAAAAATAGTTCTATTCTATTTAAACAACTTTGAAATTAAAGTCTTCAACAACTAAACTGAGTAGTCGAACTGTCTTCAGTCTCCAAAATTGCCATTTGCCTCCTCTAGCTTTCAGCATCTGCAATGTGGTGAAGTAGCAGGACACCTGTATGTGACTGTTCAATTTTCCAATGTTTATGGTCGAGTTTTTAGGAAATGGTTTTGAATGTGTAACCAAAAATCCCTCGAATCCCTGATGTTGAACTTCTTGCATGCGATTTAATAGTCCACTGATGCACTGGAATATCTTCAGATTCTGTTTGAAATGAACTGTTGTATTTTCGGCCTCAAAAATTGCTTTCCCAGCTTTCAACAGCACAACCATTTGATTTTTTCACGGGTTAGCTATTGAAAGTTGTCGCTTTCCACAGCTAACGGGTAACGAAATAATAGCCTGGCGCTGTTTAAAGTCCCGATAGTGCACAAAAAGAGTTTTCACCTTCGAATTTGATTTCAAACCAAAATCAGTGGGCATCTGACTTCTCACCTTGCATATTGACAACAACTTGAGCAAGAACCTTCAGGTCTGGATGAGGTTTTTTCTTCAATTTTTGTTTCAACCTCCTGATATGCCTTTTGAGGCGTTTGACAAGCCACCTCAAGCTGTTGTAGTTTTTGGTGAGCTTTTTCTTCCTCTTTTTCTCTTTAACACTCTCCTTGGCCAATCTTTCAAACGCTGCATTTGTCTTGGCAAAGTTATCAGATAATTTTTTATATCTATCCTTAATCACCCACTCCAAGACCTCTTGCTGGGCAATTACCTCCTTGAGATGTTTGATCCTTTGAGACTTATTTGATATAGGGTTTTTTGATGATTCTCCCTGCTCTATCTGACTGAAAGTTTCATAGTTCTGTGCGCATTCAACTGATTGCTCGGAACTCTTAATGGCAGGGCATTGAATTTGTTGCTCAGATTCAGAATCTGAATAAGGCAAGTTAAGTATATTCTTGCCTGCACTCTGCTCTGTTGGATGCCCTGTATTTTGCTGTGTAGTCTGCTTTGTTGCCTGCTCAAAATTTAATTTTCTCTTTGACCTATGGGGCTTCAGTCCAGATAATCTGTCTTCTGAAGGTCCTGGTAAAGCCCTTCTTCTTCTTGAGCTGCTCTGAGGGGATGATTGTTTCTTTGCACCAGCCATCTGTTCATTTGCAATTTGATTCTGGGTTTCAAAACCTTCCCAGAACAGAAAGTGCTCCCAGCTCCTCCCCTGTTGTTTCAATTCTTGCAGAATAATCAATTTAATGAGGCCTAGGTGACATAGAGTGGTTTTCATGCTCAAAGGTTGAGCTCTAATTCTCTTGCATACCTTAGTCAAACTGTGATATAAGAAATAAGGAAAATTGATGGGGGTCTTTCCTGTGAAGTGATCCATGAGTTTAAAGTGGTACATCATCAATTTATCATATCTTCATTCTGCGGTAATGTATAATTGAATTCCTTTGAATAATTATTGCCACTCTTCATCTAGATATGAAACGAGCATACCTTTTCTCCATGCTTTGTGCTTGTACCCCTCTTTCAAATAAACCTTGAAATCCAGATTCTTAGGAGCGGTGGTTTTAAACCATTTTTGACCAGTTCTTGGTAATCCTGTAGCTGCGGCAATGAAAGCCTCATCCACTTTGATTTCCACAGAGCCGACGCGAGCTTTGTTGCCATCAAAAGTCTTGGCAAAGGCTTCACCCGTGGCCTGGTGGCACCCAATTTGTAACCTTTCTGCAAATTCCATACACCCTGCATTTGAAAAATGCCTCTGGACCTCGGGATGCGATTGCAAAAAGGATAAGTTATCCAATTCTCGCTTGAGTAAGGCACCACTGCGTTTTCTCACCATTCTGCAGCTCAAAAGCTTGAAAAATGTAATCCCTGTAACTGCCTAGTCGAGCTGAGGTTCTGCGTTGTTGAAAGCAGTTTGGGCTTCGGCTCTGTTTTGAATCAAATGAAAACTTCAACAGTGTTTTGGAAACGATTTGTGATATGAAACCTCTATTTGATTTGATGGTGTCAGGCCGGTGGTACCTCCTCAGTACCTGCGTCGCCGAACACGAACTTGCCTTTCCGGATGTGATGAGCGTTGAGCGTGGGTTCTGGAACGAATTCAAATTACAGTCATATCTTGACATGCATGATTTAGTTTCTATGATTGCCCACTCCTATCAGTGCATGCTTTGGATTTACTCTGACGTGGGGGTGATCACATCATCATTGATGTCATACGTGGATATCACGCACGTGATTCCCGCTTCGTGCAGCAACGGCCCGTGGAAAACGCCTCTGCCAAATGCTCGCTTGCCATTTTCACCAGCACACGACCCCTTTGAAAGCCCCTATTAGCTGCAGAAAGTATGCGCTTTCCACAGTGCACCGCTTTGTAGAAGACACTCCTTAGCTGTGGAAAATAATTATTTTCAACAGTGCGCCATATCAATTTGAAATCGCTCCTTAGCTGTGGAAAGCGTGTACTTTCCACAGCGCGCCACCGGCGAACTAATTGTCAAAACCTTTTAAGATTTGTCACTTTCAATAGCGCGTCAACTGATGAAATGAGCTCCTTAGCTATTGAAAGTGGGCACTTTCTACAGCGCACAATGAATCTTTGAAAACACGTTAGCTATGGAAAGTAAAAAATGACAATTTGAAAAAGAAGACTTTATGGGTCAATTATTTTTTAGGACAAACCAAAACCAAAAATTTTCTTAGCTACAAAAACTCAAAAGTAACTTGAAGACACTACCAAAATCCATGATATCCACTACAAAACTCAACCGAAAGAACGGTTTCATTTTGGGAGTTAACACTCCCTACATCAAAATTGCCTCGATACCCTCACCAGATTCATCACACTCTAGTACAAATGGCAAGGTGAATTCTGGGAATGCCAACATTGGACAAGTGCCCATGACTTCCTTCATGTGATCAAAGGATTTCTGTGACTCCTCGGTCCATATTAAATCCCCATGATTGGTAAGATCCATTAGTGATGCTCCAAGCTAAGAAAAACCCCGGACAAACCACCTGTAATAGTTGCATAGCTCGAAGAAACTTCTCAACTTTGTCATGTTCCTAGGCATTGGCCAATCCAAAATGGCACTGATCTTCTCCTGGTGCACCTGTACCCCCTGTGCACTGATGATGTGGCCCAAGTAAAGAATCTCTATCATTTTGAACTTACACTTGGACTCTTTTGAATATAATGACTGTGCCTCCATGATGCTCAATACCTCATCCAGGTGCCTCATGTGCTCTTGCCATGTCTTTCTGTAGACCAAGATGTCGTCAAAGAAAACCAAGACTGATTTCCTCAACTGAACTCTGAATATGCGGTTCATGAAAGACTGAAATGTGGCAGGTGCATTGGTTAGACCAAATGGAATAACCAGGAACTTGAAATGTCCAAAGTGACATCAAAATTCCATCTTCTCTATGTCCTTCTCTCAGATGATGATCTAATAATACCCAAAGCGTAGATCAATATTTGAGAAGAAAATTTCCCCATGCAGTTCATCCATTAATTCGTCAATGCGCGGGATAGGATACCGGTTCTTGATGGTTTTCTTGTTCAAGGCCTGGTAATCAATTCACATCCTCATGGTGCCATCCTTCTTCAGAACTAAGACAAATGAATAGGTGAATGGGCTACTTCTCCGTTTGATGTGTCCCATCGCTAGCAATTTCTTGATTGCCTTCTCTGTCTCATCCTTGAACCTCCTAGGATGACGATAAGGGGGTGTGATCATAGGTTTATCCCCCTCCTCCATATCAATGGTGTGATCAAACTCCCTATCAGGTGGTCTCCCTAGTGGAATCGACCCAAAAACCTGCTGATGTCATCCCAACAAATTCTTGATCTCTGTATGATACTGTTTTCAACCCTTTGAATACTTCCTCGTAGTGATCAAGAACTCTATGGCATATGCTACCTCCCCATGTATGAATATCCTCTCCATCCTTTTGGATGAAACTGTCTTGGGTGCTCCTATCGACATACCTCTTAGAACAACCTTCTTCCCATCATGGTCTCTGAGCCCCATCTCCAAGGTTTGGTAATTGGTGGTGATTTTTCCCAAGGTAATCATCCAATGAACTCCCAACACCACATCTATGTCAGATAGGTCAACCACACAAATGTGTCTCTCACTGTGTAGTTTCCTAACTTTATCTCCAAGTCTGGAACTCTGTCTAGACATTCCACTGTGTGGCCATCTGTTACTACAACATCAAACCCCTCAAACTCCTCTATTTGAAGTGCCCGTCTCGATACTAGTGAAGTATCAATGAAGTTATGGGTGGCCCCACCATCTATCAAGGTGATTGCTTGTTTCCCCTAAACAGTCCTTCTGATTTGGAGGGTATCATACCTGGGAACACCAGAAAGGGTCGCTATGAATCCTCCCTTTGTTGGTTTCCCTCTGTTAACCTGCTCAGGCAGTTGTGGAACTACCAGAGGGTGGGAACCTGCTGGTGTCGGTGTTCTATGAGGAAGCTGCTCCTCTTCCTGTGTTGACTCCTCCTTTGAGGTAGTGGATCCACTGTCCTACTCCTCCTCCTCACTGTCCACATTGTTTGCTACCACCTCAATATAATGAATCTCTCCCTTTCCCATTCACCTATGGCCTAGGACCCAAGGGTATCTGTAGTTGAAGAAAATATTTTTCTTCATAAGCTCCTACCTCATTTCATCATCCAACTTATCCTTTCCCTTCCATTCTCTTTGTAATGGTTTCTTGTCTCGATCCTTCTGGGGTACAAAGGGTTTGGAAAAAAATTTAGTATTTGGCACTGAGTATGACAAATATCGAGTGCGTAGGATGGCATCAGGTAAGGTGGGAGTCTTGTATGCCTTCACCCATCCTTTCAAGGGCTCTGTGATCCCCTATGTGAATAGCATGATCATCTTGGGCTCTGAAATATCTGTCACTTCCATGACTGCCTACTGAAACTCTGTGATGAACACCTCTGATATGCCAGTTTGTATCAACTGGGATAGAACCCTAAAGTGGATCTCGGGATCCCTCCTATCAAACCTATCCATGATTCTCTCTATGAAATCTCTATAGGAGGTGATGCAACTGTGACCCAATGTCACCAATCCATGATTCCACCACTCGTGTGCCTCACCCTCCAAGTGTAAGGTAGCGAAACTGATGGCCTCTGTCTCGGTCATCTAGTTGAGCTTCTAGTATGTGTCTAGCTTCTGTACCCAAGCTCTGGAGGTGCATTTGGACGATCTGTCAAAACAAAGTATGGTGATTTTACCAACTTTCTAGATGAAATCAATGTTATGCCCCTGCTGCTGCTATGGTCCTCCTCTCTGTGGCTCTTTGGGGCGATTCTTGAGTCTGAGCCCACAATAATCGAATAGGGTCATGTCTTGATGGAATTCATGACCCAATGCTGCATACTCCCTCCTGCACTCTACAATGTCCTCTGCATGAGTGGGCAATATTTTTGCTATTGGTAGTTGTGATTCTACTGGGGGTGCCCTATGGAAACTGGGAAACAAAGGTTTGGGAATCCTATTTGAAGAGGTGTATGTGCGAGTAGGACACTGGGATCTAATGCTTGCCCCCGAGTTCCCCTATGCTGCATGTGGGGCTTGTGTGGCTGGGGTGCCCACTATAGCCAATCTATTAGAAATCTATGCTAAGGAATGAGTCATGGCTCACTAACTATCTACCATATCGTTGATAACTTGCATGAAGGTTGCCTCTGGCTCCATTGGGGCCTTACCACTGCCCTCTGGTCTCTCATATTTGTCTCCTAGCATCCTCTCAACCTCATGCTCTACCCTTCTCTCTACTTCCCTGTGCACCTCTTCCTCTTCCTCTGAGCTGGGAGGGAAAGGAGGAAAGTCAGGCCTAGACCTTCTTTCGTTGCACCTGTTGTAAGTGACATATTCGCCACCTATGTGCTTACGACCATCTGGGTCTTTTGCTGCACTCATTGTCTTTAGTCACAGGCTAACAGGACTAAATATCTGATACCACTATAATGTTCCTGACTTGAGTATTCTAGGAAACACTGCTAATGTGTGTGCAGGATTATTGTTTTACAACATATAAATGATCATACAAATAACAAATGTGATAAAGGACTGCAAAGTTTATATTATGATATCTCTGCGGAGTACAAATGATGAATGTGGTTGAATAAAATGAATCACTTGGCTAGATCAAAAGACAAAAGGATCTTAGACGGAATACAATAAGAAAACTAAATGATAATACTCGGTATTAAATGAGCACTACGGGGTCAAAGGATGAGCTGGAACTCTGGCAGCTCGCACAGTAACTGTTGAAAGTCTATAAAGTTCACCTTGGTGTCTATACCTCTCAAAAAGGCCTCGAAACTATCCCAAATGGTGCACCCTGCTCTAATTATCAGTCCTGGTGACTGACCGTCCCCTCTGCTAGTGTGTCTAGACCCCGAATAGATCCCCTTGGGGGAATGCGCCCCTCCCTCTCTAGAAAACTGCACCATAGTGATTCCACCATCAGAATCGACTGAGAAGTATCTCAAAATGATCACCCTGACCTACTGGGAAATGGGTCGGAGGGGTTTCCCTCAATCTGATTTGATGCTCGCTTGGGAACCTCGAATGTGTCCACCAAAAGTGTCGCACTTCCAAGTCTAGAAAATGTGCCCCATATGATTCCTCCGTTGAAATATAACAAGGAACCAGGAAAAATATGCGACTTTCCTTCCTCTCAACTAGATCAGAGGGGAATCTCTGAACTCTCCTTGGATGGGACAAGTCGATCCACTGAACCTCCTTAGAAGTTGTGCCCTCACCCTGGATAAGTGCACCCTTCCTGCTGAACCCTGTGTAACCACTACTGAACAATGATGGAATACCTATGTGATGTGACTAGAGTGTGTCTCTCAACATCGAAATCAGCCAACTGGTGTCTTCCTCCTGGAATCCACTGAACTATCTCTCCTGAGATGCGCCTCTCTCCTCAATGACAAGTCATAATCTACATAATCATGAATTAGGTCACTGAACCTTCCCTTATAACTTTCCTAAACCCTAATTCACTAATGAAACCCTAATTCACTACTGAAACCCTAATTCACTATTGACTTCTAATTTTATCTCGTCTGTTCTATTTTTAGCTCATAATGACTTGAAAGCGCTTTTAACCACTTTTAGCTCAATCTCACTTTCTAAACATAACACCTTTGACTAGAGTGACCTCTAGTAACCCTGTTTACACCTTTTCTTGACCTGGCTATAGTCTAACAAGGCAGTTTATACTATTAAGCCTCCTCTCTGGAGCTCTTGTTTGGAAAGGGAAATTATAGAAGTTAAGGCCTACAAAATATATATTGGGAATGATTTCCCATGTCTGCAGACATGCCAAGGCATGGATCCTAAGATGGCACAAATTCCAACGAGGTATTGTACAGATGCATAGATTTGTGTGCAAGAGAAAAGGCCAAGTAGGTGTGTCCTAATATGCATGCCATGAGGTATAATGGCCGGACCTAGGAAACTTTATACTCATTTTTTTTTATGATTTTTCGCAAGGAGTATGAATTTGAGGTCTATTTTATGATTAGAGGTCATTTATAAAAGTATTAGTCCAGATTTCCATTAATGAGCGCCATTGTGAATCATTTGGCGTGTAAAGAGGGTGTAATTCAACTAGTTGGGAATTTCGTCGACTTTATACTTGAATTTCTCAAAATTTCACAAGGATTCTAATGGTGGACTCATTTTCTTATTTTGAGTAGTGGAATGTAAGAGAATCTATTAAATTGGATATTTGTAAGCCGAGGTTGTAATGTAATTTTGTATTTTGGGATGATGGAGAAAAATCATACTATCTAAATAGACTTGAAGATGAAGTGAATTATGTTATCCATATGTGTAATTTGAGTTCTTTTATTTTCTATTGCGTCATCTCAATAATATCCAAATTAATCACCAGTTTATGAGTTTTTGGATAAGATGCACATCATCATTTTTCTGCAAATCACCTCAATATGATCAGGAATTAATTCTGAATCAGGTTAGATACTATATGTATACACATTTTAAAGGAATAAATGGTATCTAAGAATAGTGGTATCAGAGCTAGTTTTGATGTGATTTTGCAAGATGTTGATGTGATGAGATCCAAAAGTTCATTTGGTGAATATTTTGAAGGCTCTTATCAAGAGGACAAGATGAGTAAATCTATCATGAAGTTGAGGTTTTAGAAGAACATTAATCAACAGATCCAGAAGGAGAATTTTGAGTTAAGGATGCAGTCGCAAGCTCTTAAGGAAGAGAAGCAAAGGTTTCAATATCCACTGATATGTCATGAGGAATTACATAAGGGTATTTTTCATGAATTAGAAAGAAAGTTGCAGATGATAAATAAAGTATTTTCACCATCAACATTAATCCATGGAGATTGACATGCTGAGAATGTAAAGTCTTCGATGCAAAAAGGACTACCTCTTTCAAAAGGCATGATCGAGAAATATGACTCCTCATATTATTATTTTTCTCGTCAAGATGGAGAATGCTCGAGGATAGCTGAAACAAGGTGAATTTCAGATGAAGAATTCCTTCATAAGAAGTTAGCCTTACCTTCCAGTCCAGAGAAAGGTAACATGTGTAATACATATCCATATAAATATGTGCATGCTAAAGGGGAAATGAAGGCATTTTCCACTGATAAGACTAGTAAATGGTCTATGTATCCATGTGCTTCCTGTGGAACTATTAACCATGATGTGGATAAATTTCAAAGAAGACAGTCTATGTAAGATAACCCTCCAAAAATAAGGCTAAAGGTAAATATCATTTCTCAAAGCAAAGGAAAACGGGGAACGATAGAAAGGGATCATGGTTCCAAGATGAGAACATGACACTCTTCTCTTATTATGGTAAGAGTGGACATCATATTGAGAAGTGTTGGACACTTTACCCACACTTATGTGCAAAGCAGAACCAGAAAGATGTAAGGGAACTTTCAAGAAGACAAACAATAGATCTAGATGAAGTTAATGGTCTTACTAAGATATTTGAGAAATAATACTTCCTTATGGATGGTATTGGAAAAGTAATATATGAAGGCAATGAGGAATGGTTTGTGGACAATGGCTCATCTCGCCACATGACTAGGATGAGGTCAATATTTATGAATTTCTTAGAATCCGACACAGATGGCTATATAGGATATGTAAATAACACTAGAAAAGCAATAAAAGGATTCCAGCTCTAGTCAAGAGCATTTTTGGGAATATAACATATGTTATATGTTCCATATTTGAAGGTAAACCTACTCTCAATTGCGACATTTGAAGATGAAGTCTATGCAATTGCATTCCAAAATGGCCAGGTACTTGTGTATTCAAGGGAAGATTCTCTAGACACAAGTGCTTGGTATTCACAAGGATAGGTTATATAGGTTACTGATAATACCTATAGTTTGGTCTAATGGTTTCATGGATTCAACATTATATTCTGCATAAGATTTAATGTCAGATTCAACATCAACATCAGAGGCATTGTCAGAGATAGGAAGCTGTGAAACTCCTTCCAGTACTAAGGGGAGAATGAGTCCATGATTAAGTCATCAATAAGATAAGATTTCATTGTAAATATGTATATTTGTAAATGTAATATGCATATGTATATATATCCTAAAGTCTATTAGAATTCTTGTAAGCCACTCATTGTAAATTATAAGAGTGAGAGGAATTCTGTGAAATTTCTATATTTCCACCTTATATGTTGATAGGAGTGAGAGGAATTTTGTAAGAGAGTTTCTATATTGCCACCGTATATGATGTTAAGAGTGAGAGTAATGTCGTTAAAGGGATATCTAGATATCCACCTTACATATTGTTAGAAGTGAGAGGAATCTTGCAAAAATGGTTTCTATATAGCCACTTTGTTTTAGAGTGAGAGGGATATTATATAAAATTTCTAAGCCTTTCGACAACAATATAGGCAATTTTATTGTCTTTTCATCGACTAAAGGGATACATATGGATCGAATTTTCTAAGTTAACATTCTTGATTTTGAAGAATTGAAGGAGAAGGAACAAAAGGATACAGACAATTGGAACATGTAGATCAGAAGCAGAAAGGGCCTCGAAGTAATTCAAAAATTTCTAGAGCTGGTAAAGGAGAAATAATACTCTTATAAGAGGCATAACGATGCAGGTTCTAAGAATCTTCAAAATACTATGTCATGTTTGTGTGGATGTATACCTTGAATATAAGAAATTCAAGTACAAATGATCAAGGCATGAGAGTAATGGACAAGGAATTCATTTAGAGACTCCTACAGATACATTTGCAGTACACGAGCAATGAGTCTAAAAGGGAAAGGAATAGATCAACATTCGACTTGGTTTCATACTGGTGGAGATAGACTATATTCAGAAGAATAGGAGATGGGGGTGGATGTTGAATACATGATACAATTATTGCAGAGATTCAGTGAACAAAAAAATTGTTATCAAGGAATCTATGATCCAAAATTGGAGTTATATTCTATATTGGCGATAGTTCCAGAGCCCAATGTCAAAGCCATATTTTAGAAGAAGATAAAAGTACACTGATCTAATATCTAAGATATAAGATCCAAGATGAAGACCGAGTTCCAGAATATTCAACAATATGGAAGAGTGAAGAAGCTTCATCACTAAGTTACTGGATAAGAGCATTTTAGTAAGATGGAAGAGTGATTTAGAGTTATCGTCACTAAGTTGTTGGATACCTATGCTTTTGGAGGTCCAAAAGTTCTTCATTGAGAAGGTGTGATCCAGGAGGATCTAAGAATTCTCACATAGGTCTAGGAGGATCCAAAACTCTGTTGGCCTCCTAACCAACACCCTTTTGTTTTGACTTCAAAATGAAAGATTACTCTTAGAAAATACTTCTCACTATACAATTATGTATGTATGATTTTGTCAAAATGATTGATAAATTCTTCCTACAAATATATTGTGCTGGTTGTTTGGTGATTTTAAATATTTCCTATTTCAAAATTTTGGTATTGACTCGTCATGACTCCTCATTTACATATGATTCTCTTTGATGTGATGCAAATCGTAACTATTCTAAATTTTATGACTGAAAGCATGAAATTTAGAACCATTTTCGTCAAGTTTTCTTGATTGCATGCAGAGATGGTGTTGTGGAGATCTCATATGTTTATATTTCACTTTGATCCATTGATTCAAAACATGTCTCTCTCTCAAACCTTATCTTGATCAGGAGTGAGTACTACCATTCTTTTTTTGTTCAATCTTCATTAACAGTTCACTATCCTGAATAAAAAAATTATGTGAAGGTTTTGGGTCATATTACAACTTTAAAAAATCAAAGTGACATTCTTCACCTTGTTCCATTTTATCATAAGTTGCAACCTCCACTTATGAGGCACGATATGAGCCTTATTAATTATTTTTTTATTGCATTAACTAGGTTTCATTGGGTGTATCCAAGGTGTTTAGGTCACTGCTTTATCACCTTGATCAATTACATTGTGTGAGGGTTCTTTCGAATGATCAAAGTAGGGAACAAATGTTGACGTTCCTTTTGTTCTCTAAATATTTTCTTAAACCTTAAAATCAAAGTCTCCAAACCCATACTAAAATACAATTTATCATTTACACTTGGAGAATTTTATCATTTTCAATACTTTACCCTAATTAAAAATTATGATTATACAATTCTTCTAATAACTAATTTGAAATTGTGTCTCTTGTGTCACTTAGGGTTTCAATGGTTCGTGGAAATTATGGAGGAAAACATGGGTCATCTTTACCCATTCCATGTTGTCTCGAGATGTGCAAGCCTCCCTGTGAGTAATCAATCATTTAACAGGTTTTTAGGTTTTTTCTCGTATCCATTTCCCAAACTAATAACACCAGCCATCATGATAGTTCATGTCATTTCCCCTCATCCCTTTTTCGATGGCTCTATCGCATTATAGATTTCATTCTTACCCTTTGATGAAATTACCCTCGCTAAGTCACACCTATTCCTCATCCTGTTTACCATGGCACCCATAGTCAGAATATAGTTGAATGGGTCTGAGATTTTGCAAGAACACAATGACATTGCAGGAATGGTTCAAGAAGTGGGTTGGGTAAGATTTATTTATTCCTTTAAAAGTCATAATGTCCAAATTGCCAGGGTTTTCACCTGATCCAGATTATATTCGACACAGAATGAGAGAGGATATATAACACAGAAATATACAGAGATATTGCAAGAGAGATAATAATATAACAAAGATATATAGGATATATAACAAGAGTCACATATATACAATAATACACAATTTCTATTAATGAGCGAAATGTACAAAATTGTAGAAATACAGAGTGGAAGACTCACTAGAATGGTGTAAGCTTATCTCTGATAAGATATGTGATGACTAATCTCATTCACAAGAAGATGATTGTTACAATGAGGCTCCAAAGGCCTTTTTAACATAAAGAAAATCCAAAACCCTAACCCCACAAGATGAAAATCCAAAAGGTTTGCGGGCCCCGATGGGGGTAGTTGATACATCAACTTACCGGGGGCGTAGCTTTTGAATACGATCTTTGTTTGGGGCGATCGATACACCATTGGAAAGGTCTAGCCAATAAGAACACATTTCAATTGGCACAATCTAGTGCCTTTGCCAATTTCTTGGGCCCAAAATGCCCAAAAACCGTTGTTTAGGGCCTCAAAACAACACCAAAAGTTTGAGACCCGAAAAACTGTCGAAAAAATTCCAAGGTGAGTTGCTTTCCTTGCTGGAGAAATTGCACTGCTTGGCTTGTGGAAGGAAGTCATGAAATTGATGTTGGAGGGGTTGGACCTTTTTAAATAGTTGAGCTACCTTAGATGACTGTGTGCATAAGGAATCTTTTCACTTTGCTGCAATCTTGTCGACCTGCTTCTGTTGGATAGAAGGTTCTTGGACCGAGGCTGCAGTGGTTGCATGTAGAAATGATAGTGGATGAAAACCTCATTTATCAGGCTACAAGATTACCCTAGGACGTCGAAAAATGGTTTAAAAATGTCTGTGTAAAACATATCTCGTGGAAACAACTTCTAGCAACAAAACGTTCAAGTTATGATATTAAAGGTATGTCAGTTCACCTTCTGAAGAAAAAATGGAAAAATTTGATATTTGTCATCAAGTAGTTCATCACTTGTGAAGGTCGAAATGGCCTGGTATTTTACTTCCATATCTAGTTACTTACGGTTTTCTTTTGAATTTTCCTTTCTATATGTTGAAGAGTTTATCCAAAATGGCTAGGTTTTACCAAAGAGAAACTTGAAACCCTGAAACTAGTCTTTTTCACCATGGTCTGATCTGTATTGTCATTGAATATCAACTTGACCGGATGGGGGATACTTGGGATGCTTTCATCACCCATAATAATTTTCTACATAAATGATCATCATCAATATACGATCCTATGCATGAATTCCATGAAATTTCTTAGACACATAGGGTTTCTATTGAAGGTACTCCCCACCATGAGAATACAAAAACCATCCTAGTTGTCTCTAGTATGGAAAACCAAGAGGTTAAGCTTGAGGTTCGATTGAGTCCCGATTTCCATTTTCTAGATATTTCCTTTGACCATTTTAACCAGACGAACCCCAGAGAAATCACAATGGGCTCAATTTCTCATCGTATTACATGTAACATGGCTAAGAAAGGGGTCATCTATCCCAAATCCCATGATATGAAATCCATTGTTACCGTTTTTATGAAGAAATCTATGGTTCAATTAGATCAAGCGCATGGGATTCAACCTAGTTCCGTGAGATTGCATCTACAAGAAATACAAGACGATGAAAATAGAAAATGTTTCAATTTTGAAAACAAGAAACAAGGTCATAGGTTGTCCATAGCGTTTAGGAACAAATCCATAAAGAAAGTCTCAAACCAGATTGATCCCATACACATTGATGACTAGGATGTTCCTTGTGAGAATTCACCTAAAAATATTGAAATAGGGGATCAAATTTCTTTTGATTTCATTGATAATATTCCACTTTTTCTTAATAGGTCGAATGAATTTCCTAGTATTAGATTTACTTTGAGAAATAATGTCCTTAAAGAAAAATCACTCTGTAAGCATCAACAATGTAAGCAAGAAAAAACAAGCTCTGAGTTTTGTGTGAATTGTCGTTATTGGGATGAGATGTATGATGAGTTCGTACCTTATATCCAAATGAAACTCAACCAGTTGCAGAGGAAGAACATGGATCTAAAGAGAAAAACCAAGATCTGATTAATCAACAGGAACAAAGATCATCACAAACAAATAAGAAGACTAAGTATTGTGAAGCTACAACGATAATAAAATCTACAGGATTCAACATCATTATCAATTCTGATATGAAGAATTCGATGAGTTCAAATTACCAAAGTTTAAATTTAGAATCCAAAAGTACCATTTTGTTTGTAATTTTTGATTGGTTTTATTGTTTTGATTTTTTTTTTTGTTTTATTGAGACAAGCTACGGAATCAAAGATTCTATAGCTCATACTTTAATAGTTTTTATTGATTTTTAATTGATAATTATTGTTTATTTTCAGGTCCTTTCTATCCTAAATAAGCTCAGGAATGATAAAGTCGAGACTTATGGATATCATCATATTTGGTTACTATTTAGTCTCATTAAAAAATATCACAGTATCACTCTCGAAAGACAATTTTTAGTTCGGTTTTGTTTTTAAACAACCAACTTTATTTAAAAGTTGTTGTAAACGTTTCTATTATAGTGATTATTCAGTGTGATTTGGTAGATTGCTACTATCCTGGGATATTTTATTTTTATCAATCTGAGATTGGTCGAGTCTATATAAAAGAGAATAGAGTCTCGAAGGGTAAGCAAGGGGCATGGAATAACGAATGGATGTGGATTGTAATAGGAAGACAATGAACCATTTTGTTGCTTCAAACTTTTGTTCTGTAAGTGATTATTGCAGACTTTAATATTATATCATTTTATCTAACTTATGTGTTCATTATCTTTCTGTCGTGAATCTTGTAACGAAATCTTGGATTTTGTCCAATTTTTAATAAATGGTTTATGTTATTAATTTATGAATGTTCCTGTCCATAAGTTTATCATTTTATATTGTTATTCGTTATTCCTAGATTAATCAATTATTTATGGTATATGGATAAAGAAGTGTGCAAGATACATGTGATTTTTCTTCTATAAATTGCATATGTTGAATTATTTCCTTTTAATGAGATGTCTCTCTACGGTCGAAATAAATAAAAATTATTGATACCAGGAAAGAATCAATCACAAAGTTGTGTCCTTCCTTCATAAGTATACAATCTGTGTTTTTTTGTTGAAGTTTCTTTGATCAGAACCCTTTTGGATTCAAATTGTGTTATTGTCTGCCAAGGGATTTCTTCTTACAGGTGGATAATATAGATCATAACTATATGAAAGGATTAAGCTATTAGAATGCAACGCTTCTCCCGATCAAGATAGGTTAGTGATTGTGTTTTGTTTTATTTCTTTTAGTGTGGTTTGTTTGGATGTAAAATATTTTATTGCAATGGTTTTTTTCAAATGATTTGATGACATGAATGAAACCTGCTATAAGTTACATTAAAAATCTTTTAGTTAAGTTTATATATTAGTTTGGTTTGAATATTAATATTATAGTTAGAGTATTAAAGTGTTATTTGTGTATTCATTTATTTATAGATTTTACCACTTACTAGATTTGCTTGGGATTTAGTTCCTCAAAAACTACCTTTTTCACAAAGGTTTTATGCAAAATCTTGTACCTTGTACATCTTGTAGACTTTGTAAAAAGTATAAGTAATTTAGTTTAGTAATCATTGTAAATAATAGGAATTTGATAGATAATAGCTAGGATTTCTAGAAATAATTTTCCATCCTTTTTAGGATAGATCTCTCCACCGGCTAATGGAGCCATTAAACCCATCAGGGATAGCTAACTTAAACGACTTGGGTTTTTCTTTAAGGACCTCAGACCAGGTTATTCCCTCTTAGTTGATGAGTGGTCATTTACACCCATCAAAAAAATCTCACAGAGGTCCAAGAGGATTCAAAATGCTCACAGAGGTCTAGGAGCATCCATAAAAACTCAAAATTAAAATATCTCAAATTCTCTTGAAAACCACATCAATGCGTAGGGCTGAGCGATAGTTTTCCAATGACGCAAAAATCACCTTAAATAGAGTTCATATGCAAAAGATATGGCTAGTCAAAGTTCAAGTCAACCAAGTCAAAAGTCAAAGTCAAAGGGGTCAAGGTGACACATGTCACCACTGCAAGGGTGACATGTGGCACGATCGTACAACTGTACGATGATGACATTTCCATACCCTAAGGAGCCACATGGCATGATCGTACACTRAATGGGCATGCGTGTTGGAAAGTGACTCAACATTTGTGCAATCCAAGTGGACTAATTGTTTATTGACACGTGGAAAAAGGGAGCCAATGAGAGGCTACCATGTGGCAAACCCCCATTGGCCAATTATGGTTTAAGTGTAATAAAATTTTATGGGAGTTGACCGGGGTTGAACCCATGACCTCCCAAAGCTCTACACAAACCTCCATTACCATTGTGCCCACACCATGTCTCTTAACCATACATGGCACCACATCCTTTTAACATTAGTCAAAGGTTTAAACGGTGGTAAAAGGGCCTAGGGCCTAAGCCCTCGACCCTTGCTTATAAGTAATGTATATGTGACCACGACCTATATTCGTGCAGGGAGTTAACAAATGGTCTGTGCATATACCATGTATATTATATGGTTATAAACCATATAAAAAAACAACGAAACTCCCAACCTCCCATGTATTATGCCAATGCCTTAACCAATATGACAACAAGGCCCTTTATTATGAGATTTCCCAACCAATTCTTAAATAGTAATGCCTACGATTATGGATGGGGAGTTAAGGCCTGCAACCTATATATTGGGCATGATTTCCCATGTTTGTAGACACATTGAGTCATGAATCCTGAGATGGAACAAATCTCGAGGATGAGGTATTGTATGGACACATAGATTTGCATGCAATAGAAAAGGCCAAGTATGGTGTGTCTCGATATGTGTGCCATGAGGTATAATGATTGCACCTAGGCAACCTTATACTCATTTTTCATGATTTTTCGCAAGGAGTATGAATTTGAGGTCTATTTTATGATCAAAGGTCATTTGTAAAAGTCTTAGTCCATATTTCCATTAATGAGCACCATAGTGCATCGTTTGGTGTGTAAAGAGGGTGTAATTGAGCGAGTTCGGAATTTGGTCGACTTTATACTAGAATTTCTTAGAATTTTGCAAGGATTATAATGGTGAATTCATTTTCTTATTTTGAGTAGTGAACTCATTTTCTTGTTTTGAGTAGTGGAATGGTGAACTCATTTTCTTGTTTTGAGTAGTGGAATGGTGAACTCATTTTTGTAAGCCTAGGTTGTAATGTAATTTGGTATTTTGAGATGATGGAGAAAAGTCATACTATCTAAAGAGACTTGAAGATGAAATGAATTATGTCATCCATATGTGTAATTTGAGTTCGTTTATTTTCTATTGTGTGATCTCAATAAAATGCAAATTAATCATCAATTTATGAATTTTTGGATAAGAAGCACATCATCATTTTTCTGCAAATCACCTCATTACGATCAATAATTGATTTTGAATTAGGTTAGAGACTATATGTATATATATAAGGAATAAATGGTATCTAACTATTTTTGGGTCACAGAGGCATATTCAATACTTGGGTCATATCATTTCATAGGAAGGGATAGTAATGGACCCAAAGAAGATAAAATCCATTGAAGGATGTCCAACACCAAGGAATGTCGCAAAGGTGAGATCTTTCATGGGACTTGCATGGTACTACAAAAGGTTTATTGAAGGCTTCAAAGATTTCACACCCAATCACATCCTTGCAAAAGAAAGGTGTGATATTTGAGTGGACTTCTTATTGTAAAAGGAGTTTCCAACACTTGAAGAGTTTGTTGACAAGTGCGCAAATTTTGAGAATTGTTGATCCTAATGAATACTTCGTTGTGTGCATTAATTCATGCAAGGAAGGGATTGTTGGAGTCCTTAGTTATAATGGGCATGTGGTGTGATACAAATCAATAAAATTAAAAGAGCATGAAAGGCGTTATGCAACTCATGATTTGGAATTGATAGCCATATTCCATGCCTTGAAAATGTGGAGGAACTACCTCATGGGAAGAAAATTTGAGTTGAGGACAGACCACAGTGGTCTGAAATATTTGTTTGGAAAAACAACTCTAAATTCKAGGAAAAGCATGTGGCTAGAATTCCTCAGTGAGTATGACTTAGATATAAAGCATATCAAGGGTATAGAGAACAAGGTGKYTGATGCACTCAACAGGAGAGTGCATGAGATGCATGATACAACCATTASCATGCTACAACAATTAGCATGTAAAAATCATATTTGAAAGACACAATGTTAGAGGATACAAAATTGGATCAACACTATGTGGAAATAAAGACAAAGCTACAACAAGGTATTTTGCAACTGAAAATTGAAGATTTTGAGTTAAAAGAGGATGGAATTCTCATGTACATGGGTAGAGTTTATGTACTAGATTCTCAGGAGTATAAAAATATGCCATTAAAAGAAATTCTTAATGTGCCTTATGTTGGGCACCCAGGCTACCAAAAGACAATTTGTGTTGTCAAGAGTCAATATTATTGGCCAAGTATGAAGAAAGACGTAGTTTATTTTATTTCCAAGTGTTTGGAATGTCATAAGGTAAAGGATAAGCACAAACACCTAGCTGGCTTGCTACAACCATTTCCCATCCTTGAGTGGAAATGGGAAGTTGTAACAATGGATTTTATCATGAAGCTGCCAAGAACTACTAAGCAACATAATTCTATCATGGTAGTAGTAGAAAATCTTACTAGAGCTGCTCACTTTATTATAGTAAAGCTCACGCACAAGGAAACTAACATTGTTGATATTTATATGAGGGAAATTTCCATACTTCATGGTGTACCTAAGAAAATTGTGTTTGACAAAGATCCCAAGTTCACATCAAAATTTTGGAAGGAATTATTTAAAGGATTTTGGACAAATCTAAATTTTAGCACAACCTACCATCCAAAGTGAGATGGGAAAGCAGAAAGGGTAAATCAAGTGACAAAATATATGCTAAGAATGTATGTGATGGACAAACTAACATACTAGGAAAAATATTAAATTTGGTTGAGTTTGCTTATAACAATGGGTATCAAACATCTTTAAAGATGAGCCCATTTGAGGCACTTTATTGCAGAAGGTGCAACACACCAGTGAGCTGAGACAACCCAGTAGATAGAGTAGTGGTTGGGCCAGATTTTCTAAGGGAAATTGAAGAGAAAATGGTGAAAATAAAACTGAACTTAAAGGCTTCCCAAGACAGGAAGAAAATTTATGCAGATAAATGAAGAACTCACAGGGAATTTAAAGTGGGTGATCACGTGTTTTTGAAAGTGAAAGCTAGGAAGAGTTCACTTAAGTTGGGAATTTTTTCAAATATGGTAGCACATTATTGTGGGTCGTTTGAAATACTGGAGAGGATTGGTCCTATCACAAACATACTTTCACTACCTACATCCATATGTATTCATAATGTGTTTTTATGTATCTTTACTTAAAAAGTATGTTCTTGATTCTAATCATGTAATTAATTGGAATGTGATTTAGTTCGAGCAAGAAGGTGACTTCCAAGTTTAGTTGGTGTGCACATTGGACTAGAAAGTCAAGTTTCTCTGAAATTGAGCAATAGGACTAGTAAAGGTCCAATGGAACTGTTACGGTCCCGAGGATGAAATTTGGGAGCACAAGGTTTCTATGCGCATAGAATACCCATATCTTTTTCAAGACTTTTGAAATTTTGATTGTACATAATGCACTGAGGAAAATGCATAAATAAGGGAGAGGGGAATGTAATACCCTAGGATGAACCCCAATTGTAATGTAAATGTAAATGTACATATAGGATGGTGAGTTGTGGGCACAAATGTTTTTGGTATAGTTTAGCACACACACACCAAGGGAAGAGTGCACGCCTGTTTCATAGCTTTGCATGCACCTGAGTAATTGCACAAGGATTGCTTCAAAGTGTGCACTAGACCGTGTTTGTAGTTGAGATATTTTTGGGGATGGAGAGCCTTTGTATATATATATAATGAGGCAAGATTACCTGTTTGGTTGTTAGTATGGAGATCCTGGATTGCGACAAAGGATAATGTACCTATTTTTTAAAATGTAATTGCACTCAAATATTAATAAAAATGTATCGCTGCGTGTAGACCAATCAGACGAAAAGAGATGGGGTGGGGGAAGGGGTTAAAACTCCACTGGAATGGGAAAGAGGTGTGAATCTTAAAGGGAACATTTTAATAATATTTACAAAAGTATAATTATGGGATGTATATTTATCCTAAGTTCATAAGGAATGGGAATGGGTCACCAAGTGGAGATAAATTAGTTCTTAAGGTGAGAAGTGTCCAGTTATAATCATGAAAATGTATTGTTGGGCCTTAGTGTATTTTTTTGGGGGGGTATTTACTCATTCCATGAGGAGGTATATCTTATTGTAACTTTCTTCCATCACATAACCCTATACTTGGAAAGTCCTGTGTGTTATTGAAGAGGCGGGTTGCCAGGACCATGTGCTATTGAAGAAGCAGGTTGTCATGCCTGTGTTGGATGAAGAAGCGGGTTTTCAGTCCTGTGTTGGAAAAAAAAGTGGGTTGTCAGGTCCATGTTTGTCGAAGAAGTGGGTGGTAAAGCCCGTGAGCATTCTCTCTAGGAAAGAGAACTATTGGGAGTTGATTTTCCAAGCTGCTCAGTTGCAGCTATAGGGCTCTAAGACTTCTTTTCAGACCTATTGTTGAATCCATAAAAGGGAAGTGGGGAATTTGAAGGAATATTGAGCAGATAAGGGGTACACTTCTTGGGGTGGGACAAGCATGTGGGG
>JASDQU010099736.1:957770-970760 GCA_032191745.1 Picea mariana
GGACCATGACAATTTATATGTGTTTATATACTGCTCAACTTGCGAATGCTTATGCTATTTCTGTTTATGGAATTGGTACACAATTATGCTGGGTTGTGCATGTATTGTTAGCTTTGCATAATTGTTTTAGATTTAGAGAATGGTAGTTATTACATGTTTCCTATTAGATAATTTTGTAGTAACAATTATGGGATTCTGAGGCAAGGCTTGAATCATTGCGCCCGCAAAGTGGTATCAATCCACACATGCGAATGGGATAGATATCATGTGTGGCATATGAATGGTTGCGCCCGTATTTGTATTATGAGTTCATTCAGATGTTATAGTCATTATCTTGTTAAGTAACTTCAACAATAATTGTATGGGTTCCAACACGAAGCTAGATATATCATACATGCCAAGGGGCAGTCGACGTAGCCAACACAATGACGGTTGAGTGCACAAAATTGCCAAGACATAGTGGTTGTGCRTAGTACTAGACCAATTTGCRTGCACCAGGAAAATGTGACTRCGTGTAGCACACGACCATTTGTGTGCGTTGTTGATTTCAATGAGTTACTTCTACAGAAKAAAKAATTGATATCAGAGATTTATTTAGCGATTTGTGGTAGTGGAGACTTTACAATGTGGTAATGGAGCTCAACTAGGAGGTTGGATACGTTAAAAAGTGGTATTAGAGTTCAAAATTTGATGTGACATGGATTAAAGAAGAGTTGGGGATGTTACACAAACTATGGGTAAGTTTCGAGAATGCTACATGGATTCCATATCCAAACTATCGTTTGGTTGTGGGGACTATAGAACGAATATGTAGCCCAAATATTGATGAGCGACACTATTCTACAAGAGGGTTATTTCCACCACTTGCAAGAAACAAGAATCACGACTTGAACCACCTCAAATTTTGGACATGTGGAATTGGAACCAAGCGATAAAGAACCAAGGGATAAGCTCTAGAATCACAGGAATGGTAATTCCAAGTTGGGATAAACACACCAGTGCATAAATCATGATCTGCCTTGATATCCCAAATTTTGAATATAGAAAAGAAACATGTGTATCTATGGGTAAATTTAATTAGTGATTAAACCATGGGTTAACAAATCTGAAATTAGTTGAACCCGAACATAGAGAAAAGACAAATTATTGTTGTCAAAGAAAGCTTGAGAACCAACAGTTCTCAATCATGTCTCATTAAAATATATCTTAGTATAGATTGGTGGGATTGATATATAAGAGGTGAACCACCTGTCTGGTAGGGAGATAGACATTGCAACATTAATGCGTTGTATTTTTATTCTTGTTTAATTAAAATACCTATTTGAGATTGATTCATAGTATTTCATTTATGTGTGCTTAAAGTTGGATAAGTAGTTTCTACAGTCTTTACCATGATAATAAATATTAGCTGCTACAATGTGTAAGCTTCATGATAAGAAAGATTAAATGATAAATCATTGAAACAAGATTTTTTGCCAAAGGACTATATGTTGTTAGTTTCTGGAAAGTGAAGTAAAAAAGGAACCAAGAAAAACTAGTGTGTGATACAACTTGTCACACAAGTGATTTGATTCAAAATCTTGATGTGATTGATGCTAATAATGATTCAAAAGCTTGATATGAGAGTCATAATGAAGTTCCTAGTGATATTTTTTGAAGTGAACCTAAATTTATGGAAAATCATGAAATTGGTTGTTTTGAAAAACGTACAAAAGGAATAAGCTCCAAACCAATGAATAAAATGGGTTTTGATGACAAAGGTTTCAGAAAAATAGGCAAGGAATATAGAATCCCATAGATATATGTATATGACAACTTGAAGGATTAACTCATACTTGTGATGATTAATATGATTGCATTGTAATATGTGAAGTAGACTATACATAAGTCTACGTAAGAAAAAGATAAGAAAAATGAGAGAAGTTAGGGGTGAGGATCTCATGGTATCACTTGGGAGATTTTGGGAGATAGTTATGGAGATGGTAGAACCAAATTTATAAATTGGAAATATTTGGTCGCCTAATGCTATATAACTAGACCTCCTGTATTGTATTGAAAATCAAAGATATGTATGATGTGAGAGACAAGATCAATACAATGTGACACTCAAAGTATATTTTTGTTCCTATGGGTATAATTTGTATGCGAATGGTTTTTTTGGGCACATTGTTATTCCCAACATCTTCTGTCAAGTATAAACACTCCATGGGCAATGGTGAGGCTATGAGAATCCATGTGGATGTGAAGGTTGTTTTCCATGGAACCTAGTGATATCGAGGAAGAAGGTGAAGCTCAATGATGTTTTGCACACAATGAAGCTCAAGTAAAGTTTTAATTTAGAGTTATCTTGTGAAATAAAGGTTCTTGAAAGACATCAAATGGTATTTTTATGAGTCTCTTATTTATGATTTAGTCAAGCCAATATAAATCACTATCCTTAGAGGCTTTCTATATCTCTAAGTTAGTTATTTTCTCAAGGAAGGAAAATTCATTGACTTGTGAGTCTTGATGATTCTTTAAGCCAACGATTTATATAAGGAAGGATAAAATATTGACCTCAAGGGCTAGAAACGCTACTAGGTGAAATTTTTCTTATTGTCTCTGTAGCTGGGAAAAGTTTACTAACTCAATTCATGGGAAAGAATCAGAAACTTGTTATTTAAAAAAAGTTCACCTTAGGAAATCCTAATCACTGATATTAGAGGATAAATATTTCTCCATGCTAGCAATTTACATAAGGAAGGGTAAATAATTGACCTCAAAGGCCATTGTCCATCCAAGGTGATCAATTTTCCCTTTAGATCTCCCAAGCAAACAAATTTTCTTCAAACAAAATTGCTAACGTTGGGGTGTTATTTTCCCTCCAACCCCAATGAATTGTCTCACCAAGTATTCAAGTTAGCGATTGGTAGTTCTTATTCTCGAAAATTCATTTTTCTAATCATAATGATTAGTTTGGTAGTCTGTATACTAAGAGTTGGTATCTTAAAGGAATTGAGCAACCATTACCTTCATTATTTATTATTGATTCAATCTGGGTAATCTCTCTTCAACTCCATCATTGTAGGTGAGAATTCATCAATGTTTCTCATTATTTCTTGCAGATTTGGGATTAAAAAAAAATATTCCATCTAGCAAGTAGTGAGTTCTTATTCCTCAGACAATGCATTTCACTCTCATAATAATTTCCTGTTGTATATGATGTGTTTATCACCTCAAAGAATCTTGGTTATGTATTCATTGATCCATGGTGGATACAATTAATTGATTGCTTGATCTAGCTCCCAACAAATCATTCTCATCCCTGGAGTAGGGGAACATTGAGGGTCTTATTGCACATGTTACCTCCTTTTTCTCAAGGATCAATTCCCCATTGTAATCAATCATCAAAATATTTAAAAATAATTTGAAGTATAATAGTGTTACATTGATTGATGAATGCAACTTAATAGATAGTGGGTCATTGGTATAACTTGGCCTCTAGGTTTCTTCTCCTTTTTTTTTTCTATGATAAAACTTCCTCCTTCTATGTATGCATTGTGTTACATTTTGATTGAAAAGATGATCATTGTGAGAATATTGGATGTGAAAAGATAGGTTGTAATGAGATTTATTAATAKCTTGTGAATGCATGATAAGTAGATTGAATGATCTAACCATGCATAGTTTTAATTTTTAATCATATCATGATTTAAAGKTTCTTGAAGGCTATTGTATGACATTTTTATGAGCCTCTTATTGATGATTTATCCAAACCAGTCCAAATCACTATCGTTAAAGGATTTTTGTCTCTCTAGTTTGACTATTTGATCATGGAAGGCCAAATCATTGACTTGGGAGGTTTATTGTCTCTCTACACCAATGATTTACCCAAAGAAGGATAAATAATTAATATCAAGGGATATAAAGCCTCATAGGTGAGGGATTTTCTCATTGGCTCTCTAGGTTGGAAAAAAATACTATTTTGGGCCATGGGAAAATATAAAAAAGTTGTTATTTTAAGAAAATTCTCCCATGGAAGGCCCAATTGTTGATTTTGGAAGCCAATTAGTTTTCCACACTAGTGATTTATGCATGGAAGGTTAAATCATTGACCTCAAAGGATAGTAGCCTTTCAAGGTCATAAAAATACCCTCTAGAGCTCCCAARCCAACAATCTTCCCTCCTTGAATGTAAGGTACCAGATGTAATATAATATGCAGAAACATGAATATTCAAAAAATATCAATGGAACAACAACATATCAAGAAGAGMAATACCAGAAATAATACCTTTATTTAAAGAAAGCAATGTTCACTTGTGTCTTCGAGGGGACAACCTCTAGCAGAGAAGAGATCTATTACAATAATTATCAAGACAAAGATTTCTCATGTCTCATAATCTTATTTATACTAATTCTATATTCTAAAGAACACTTTAGAGGAAAATATTTCTAGAATCAGAAGCTTCTATTATGTCTTCTTACATTGACTTGTTCATATTGATTAAATAGGCCTTATTAACTAATGTCAGACTTTATTACATGGAAAATATATTATTATATCTATGTGAGGGCTTAGGGAGGTTAGTTAACTAAGATTCCCTCCCCCTTGAAAAAGAGCCTTGTCTTCAAGTCTTAAGTTGAGGAAATTGTTACAGAATGGTAGCTGGCTCCCATGTGGCATCTTCAGGCAGAGTATCCTTCCATTGAAATAAAAATTCCTTAATGCTGTGTTGATGGAGACGACACTCACGTTGGTCTAATATGGGTTGTGGATGAAACCAAATGGAACCTTCTTCATCCAAATCTGGTAGACTCGTCTGGGTGTGACAATTGGTGCCTATCACTCTCTTAAGGTATGAGACATGAAAAATAGGATGTAGCTTAGAGTGGTTGGGCAAAGCTAACTGATATGACATTGTTCCCATGCATTTGAGAATAGTATAAGGACCATAAAATTTGGTGGCCAGTTTCTAACACTACTGGGATTTTAGTGAAGTATACTTGTACGCTTGTAGATGAATAAATACTCAGTCCCCTTCAACAAATTGATGTTCAGAACAATCTTTGTCTGCCTGTGTCTTCATGCAGTTTTTAGCCATGACCAAATTTTAATTGAGAGTATGCAGAATGGTCATGCGAAATGTGAGATTGTGGTCAACCTCCTGAACCTTGGATATTCTTGACATGTATGGGAGAACCGATGGTGGATTTTGTCAATAGATTGCTTCAAATGGAGTCATGCGAGTGGCAATATGGTAAGAGGTGTTGTACCACCATTGAACTAGGGGTAACCACTGAACTCACTGATACTTTTTGTTGGATGAAAAACACCTCAAATATGTTTCTAAACACTTGTTGACCTCTTTTGTTTGGCCATCAGTCTAGGGATGATAGGCTATGCGAAGATACAATTGGGTTTTCTTGAGCTTGAATAATTCTTGCCAAAAATTGTTGGTAAAATTTGGATCACAGTTAGAAACAATAGAATGAGGCATTCCATGGAGTTTGAATATATTATCCATAAAAATTTGAGCCACTACAGATGTTGTGAATGGGTGTTGAAGAGCAAAAAAAATGAGCATATTTAGAAAGACAATCGACTACCACCATGATGATGGACTTATTTCCTAATTTGGGTAAGCCAACAATGAAATCCATAGAAATATCCATCCAAATAGTAGGTGGAAGTGGAAATGGTTGGAGTGTGAAAAGAGGTTTGAAAGTCTCACCCTTATTGCATAGACATGTATCAAATCCAACCAAAAGGTGTGGATGTTTTGTTTCATACCATTCTAGAAGAAAGAACATTTGACCGTTCATAAGTTTTGGTAAAACTTGAATGTACATCAGTAGGTGAAGCATGAAAATCAGAGAGCACTATGGATTTAAGGGCCAACTGTTTGCTTAAATATAGGAAACCTTTATAGTGAAAGTCTTTATTGTGCCAAGAGTACCCTGGAGCAGCTTGGGGATCCTGTTGTAGTTTTTGGATTAGGTTGGAAATTTTGGGGTCTTGCAACCATTCCTGGTAGACAACCTAAATCTAGTCGATGACAATGAATGAGAGGGAAAAGAGGGAACCTTCTTCATCATATTTCCTGGAAAGAGCATAAAACACCACATTTTCTCTACCCTTCTTGTAAATGATCTCATAATCATATCCCAACATCTTTGTCGCCCATTTGTGTTGCTCCAGGGAGGAAAATGTTTGTTCTAGGAAGTACTTGAGGATTTGATGATCCATTTTAATTTGGAAGTGTCGACCCAATAGATAAGGGTGCCAGAGATCCACTGCATGCAAAATAGCCAACATTTCCTTTTCATAGATCAATTGGACCAAATGTCGCTTTGAAAACTATTTGTTGGTGAAATACAAAGGCCATCCATATTGCATAAGGACTACCATGATTCCTCTCCCTGATGCATCACATTCCAAAAAAAAGGTCTTGGTGAATTCGGGTAGGGCCAATACAAGAGTAGTGCACATAGCTTCTTTTAAGGCTTAGAAAGATTGGTTAGCGTATGGAGTCCAACAAAAGCATTCTTTTTAAGTAGAGTTGTTAGAGGAGTCGATATTTTTCCTTAATTATGAACAAACTTACGATAATAGCTTGTTAAATATAGGAAACCATTCATAATTTTAAGAGTTTTAGGGGGGGACCAATTCTGCATAGCTTCAAGTTTTTTAATATCCACCCTTATGTCATCCTTGCCAACAATATGACCTAGGTACTCAACTTCAGATATTCCAAAATCACATTTAGACTGTTTGAGAAAACTTTTGTGCTTGTAAAGGAGATGGAGAAATTGATCCACATGGGTTACATGGGCTTGCCACATTTTACTATAGATGAGACTATCATCAAAGAAGACTAACACAAAGTGGCAGAGGAAAGGATGAAATACATGATTCATGAGACTTTGAAAAGTGGAGGGGAATTATAGAGACCAAAGGGCATGACCAAGAATTCATAGTGGCCCTCTTTAGTGTGGAATGCAGTCTTGGGAATGTAGTCCTCTTTCATATGTATATGGTGGTAGCTAGAATGGAGGTCAATTTTGGTAAAGTATTGAGCCCCACTGAGTTCATCGATAAGGTCATCTATGAAAGGAATGGGGAATTTGTCCTTGATGGTAAGTTTGTTGAGGGAACAAAAATCAGGACACATGCGACAAGTGCCTTCCTTCTTGATGACCATGACGATAAGGGAATAATAGGGGCTAGTACTAGGACAAATAACACCTGCTTTTCAAAATTCTTGGACAATTTTCTCAATTTCATTTTTTTGAGCAAAGGGATGACGATAAGGGCACACATTTGGAGGAAAAATTCCCGAGATTAAAGGAATGGAATGATCATGGTCATCATTGGAGGGGGGAAGGCCCTGGGAGTTTGGAAAACAATGTGATGGTGGGAAAGAATAGATTGAAGGTCAGGGTGCACCACAAGAGTCTCAATTTCTTGAATGGAATCGATTTGGGAAATGATTCCATAATGACCTTTCTTGAGTAACTTTTCCATGAGGTGGGAATTGATGATCTCTAGTGAGCCTATTGTAATGCCTTGGAATTTATATTGTTGTCCTTATTGTCAGAATTGCATGGTTAAATCCTTAAAATCCATGGTGATGGTGCCAAGAGTATGTAGCCATTCAACACCAATCACAATTTCACAACCACCTATGTGAATAGAAAACATGTGATATTTCRAGTTATACTGACCAATTTGTAGGTGCACATTTTCACAASACTGCCCACATTTCATGGAACCACCATTGGCAATAATGATTTGAAAATTGTTGACAACACATATATAGAAATTAATTTCTTGGGCAACCTAGAAATGATGAATGRAATTCTGGGTGTTTCCATTGTCAACTAAGATGATGAATTTCCTGTGCTTAATGTAACCAATCAATTTGAGAGTTTRGGGAGAAGAAAATCCAGTGAGAGMATGGAGTGAGATCAGTGGGTCAACTTCAAGAGGATCAAAAGGAAGAATAATAYAATCTTCTTGGGTTATCATTGCCTCAGGTGAAACCTCAACATATTCATCARAAACATCCTCTGAAATGGCCATGTTGGGCCCTCTATTTTTAAGACCACCCAGTTTTGCAGAAATATTAAAGTTTTGCRGAACAATTTTTTATATTAGTGATAGATCTAAGTGGAGGAAAGCTATTTTCCAATGTGCCAGCAAGGAAAGCAATCATGCACCAACTAGAAGAGTAGTGGTAAGAGCCATACCCTTCGAGTGCATGTGAAAAGGAAGAGGTATCAAGAAGATATATTAGTGGATGCAAGAAGTCAAAGAAATACCCGAGGGAAAGGCATAAATATGGGAAAATGTTGTTGCTACTGTTAAGTTGCTGATAGGTTATTGTTGTCGAATTATTGTCAGATTGATGTTGGTACAATCTTGATTTTTGGTGAGTCGCTCTTTTTTTCTGTCATTAATCTTTCACCATTACTATCTATTGTGATAAGCCATTGTAAGGGAATTTTGGGGAATGAAATGTGCTTTTCTTCCTAAGATTCCAAATCGAGTACATAATTACCGATTCTACGATATAAATCATGCTAGGGAGAAGTACTCTATGCATGTTAGGATATGATCAGATAATATATGAAGGATTAATTGGGAACCAAATATTTGTTATTATTTGTATGGATGTTTGTTCTCTTTACTGTGTAATCTGTTTTGTTTTGTGTAATTGATCATTGCAATATTGTTTAACAAGATTCTGTAATGTATATATATATATATTTATGCTGCATAACATGGACTATCTGATGCATTCACTGGTTTAAGACTTCTAATGATACGATCTCTCCACATTCAAGTATGCTTCTGTATGGTAATGCACTAGATATGATGGTGTGTCCTCGTTAACTCACTTTATCTTACATAATTCTCAGTTGCGCTACAGGTGAGACCTCATTCCCTTGCGAAAGGTTGAATATGCTAGTGCTACTAGAATACAATGGTACCTTTGTTGGTAACCTTTGGGAACCCTAGTATCCAATTTTGTTCCAACAAATGGTTTCGTTGTTGGGACCCAAATTTTAAGTGAGTTTTCAAAGGATGGAGCATCACATCTTCAATTCTGACATTGAGACTTGGTGGGAAATAAGGTGTGACCAATTCATATTTCAAAAATCTAAGCTACAATATACAAGCTTGAGGGTTGTAAAGGAATCTATCTTGTAGTATGAACAAACCAATGATCAATACTAAATATTTTGGATCTGATTTCCAGAAGAAGTGTTTCAGTGGCTTGATCGGTTGCAAGAAGTGCTAGAATTTAAAGATTGCATCAAGAGAATATTTAATTGGACCATTGAGCAACTAGAAGCTCTGCATAAGTTGGATCATCATATTTCTAGAGCTGTGGATTTTTGGATACATACCACCTCGGAAGGATATATCATTGAATTTTCCATTGAAAACGACTAGTCCTTATCCATGGTAGAAGTAATATTCTACGAGGGATCTCGATGAAAATTTCTATGAGAAATCTCGTTGTGGATTAAGATATTTCTAGAGGGAGAGGGAATGATACCATTTCCTTCAATTGAAATGGAAATGTAAAACCCTTGCGCATAAGGGGTGGGTGATTCAGGAGAGGGTTCATTAGTTAGGATAAAAAAGTTCTTTAGGAATGGGGGATTGTCATGAGAAGAGTGCCATAGATGAGTGAGATCAGAAAAGGACTATGGTGATTGAAAAGAGGTGGAAAAAATAGATGTGAAAGCCAATGAAGAGGCATGATCAGTCATGGAAGGATATTGACTTCAAGAAGAGTTATAAAAGAGAGTTAGAGAAATTGAGGGAGTTGCAGACATGTGGAAGGATGGCCAGCCGATGGTTGAAGGAGAGGTTTGGAGAGAAAGGTGAGATTTATGGAGAGAGTATATGTGGTGAAGAAAATTCAGAAGAAAGAATCAATATAGGAGTCACCACCAAGGAAAAATACTTAGTTGTAACCTCTAAAGAAGTTGCAGGAGAATCGACTCCTGCAACGCCTGAAGATATGAAGTACCCTGTAGGACCTAATACGATATGGCCTCCTAATGTGACCCCCCAGGTTAAATAATACCATCCCAAAGACACAAGAACCAACCTTGGATCGCCCAATCCCTCAATGCAATATACAAATTGGTAAATTCTACAATAAAGTCTCCCATAATTTCTGTCATTTTTCCTCATTCTAGTCCAACCAGTTCGAGTGGTAGCAGTAGTAGTAGTGTGAAAAGTTATTTAGTTTTATTGCAACCAGGACCTTTAGGATTTATGTTAATAGGGTACCCAATTCCTTCAATGGTGCATCAACATGCTGGTTCCCTCACCTGATACCCATAATTTTAGGGTAAAGGAGATGAAGATGTCAAACAACATTGGTTCCTTTGTGAGGCCATATAGAGGTCTCACAGAACTTTAGATGCAAAAAAACTATTTGATTTCCAAACCATGTTAAGGGGTTGAGAATTAAAATGGTATATGAAATCCATTGAACCAGGCAGTCCTAAAAGACAAGATTTTACTCTTGCTCAAGTCAAACAAGGGTTCATAGCATAATTTTGGTTTACCCTAGTCAGAACAACATGCCATCTTTGAGTTGTGGGAGATTAAGAAGACATATGGGGAATATTAATAGGAGTATAACCAAAGGTTTAAGGATAAGATAGGGAAATTACCAAACCCCATTCATGAATACTACCAACAAGAATGGTTCATTTAGGGACTTTTACCATTAACCTGCATTTCGTTAACATAGTAGAGGATAACCACTTTGGGGGAAGCCTTAGAGAAGGATAAAAAAATTGAGGCAATGGCGGGATATCCTATCAGCTTGCAGGTGATAATACCACCCGATGACTATAATATTACACAACTGCAAGGGCATATTTTGTGTTAACTGGCAAAATTCAAGAAATGACCATTCCTAAATAAGGTCACCCATATGTCTGGTGTACTGGTTTCTACACTGAGGTTCATACAATGATGGAATGTCCCATATTGAGAGGTGCATGACCCCCTCTTCAATCGATGGTTCCTCCATTAGTACGACCATTGAGAGGGGTTGTGCAAGTTGCATCTACTACACCATTTCATGGCCTTGTGTAGTACCACACCTTTCCAAATCATCAAGGAAGTCAAAATAATGAATATTGTAAAATTTTCACAAGTCACAGGAATTCCCCTCGACATTTCACCATCCTACATAAATATACCCTTGTCCCGAACACAATTTACTATGTATTATGTGGGTCACCTACTCACACCACCAAGAAGTGCCACACTCTGGATGCTCTTTCAGAAAGATTGGATCATTTTTCATTCAGGGCTGACGAATCCCCTCAAGGAGTTGGAGGAGGATGTCGAGGCGGCAAAGGTTTTAGAGGTGGGAAAAATGGTAGGAGAGGACCAACTCGGTGTTATAATTGTGATGATAAGGGACATCTCGCTAGACATTTTCCTCTTCCGAGATGTCCTTGGTGTGCCCACTATAGAAACAACACCCATGCCACCAATTATTTCCTTGAGTTGATCACAAAATGGGAAGATCGTACAAGGTATCCAAGAACCAACTTGATAAATTATGAGCCCCGACTTGTCACTGAAGAAAAGGCACCCAAAATTAATATTGTTAATTGAGGAGGAACAAGGACTCATGTCAATGTTGGTAACCTGACTCAAAGTAAGATCCACAACGAAATATTGGAAGATGTTAAATATGTTCTCGTGGTACAGAAACAATTCTTTCAGGATACTACAGAGATGTTTCGTCGGATTTATAATCTTGCAACATTGAGGGTAGAAGAACCAAGCCTTGCACTACAACCCAACTATACAGAAAATTTTGTTATACAGAAGGATCCTCTGACGAGACCTCATAAGACTATTGACTTGCGGCTCTGATTATTTTCTGACATTTTGGATGATGAACGACTCACCAAGTAGTTTCAAAACACATTAAAGGGGACTGTGGAGGCTCAAGGGAGCCCAAAGGAGCTAATTATTGTTCATCTTTCAGAGAGACACATAGGTAGAATACAGAGAAGGAAGTAGAGATATGTAAAATAATTTCTACTAAATGCCAATATCGATGACTAAAAAATTAGCGATGTTATGCTAGATTTTGGATTTGATGTCAACATACTACCGAAGAAAACCTGGGAAGCCATGGGTAATGCCAAGCTTGTTTACTCACCTATTCAATTGTGCATGGCCAATCAATATTGTATCTATCCCATGGGGAGGATACAAAATGTAGAAGTGGACTTAATCAACATTAAAACATTCACAAACTTCGAGGCATAGAAATCATGGGGGAAAGGGACCCATACCCAAGTGTATTGGGAATTAACTGGGATTATGAGAATTTAGATGTCATAAACCTTTAGAAGGAAATCATGAATTTTGAAGTAGATGGTATGAAAGTAACCCAACTATTAGACCTTAACAAGGACCTTGATATACAGATCTAGTTGAGGACAATATGGAAGAATATTCCTTGGATCACCTCTACACTTTGACTACAGGGAAGCGAGTAGACTACATTAAACCTACTGTAGATGGCTAGGTAAGTTTCTGAAGTATTCAATATACAGGGGAAGATTCATAGGTAGCATTTGACAACTAGAAACATGGGAGATATGAGAACTTGTCAAGGCATTGCACGACTATCAGAGCTTCTAGGCAGATTGGATTAGAGGTTAGTGACTACCCTGTTTATGATGGAACTCCATAATTACATAGCTTTCTTGTTGAGTTGGAGGATAAAGTTGCACCAGAGCAAAGAATTCCTATACTTGATGTTGTGTTAATATCATCTTCAACTATGATCTAGATTATTTTCGGCATGAAATGAGAGTGGAGATATAATAAAGAAATGCACAGAGATATCATAGATATTCAATAATATAACATAAATGTATCAGAGATGCGACCATAACACAAATATATAGTAATACATGATTTCTATTAATGAAAGAGATGTATA
>JASDQU010099736.1:972452-983872 GCA_032191745.1 Picea mariana
GTACCTTCACTACCAAGTGGGGATCATTTTCCTATAATTTTATGCTTTTTGGGCTCAATAATGCCCCATTAATGTTATCTTGGATAGTGATCGCAACATTCCATGACTTCATTCATAAGTTTATTGATTTATAACTAGATGATTGGACTATGTAAAAATTACTCAAGGAGAAAATCGGGCTATTATGGCTGATGTTGGACCGATGCAAACAAAAAATATTTCCTTTAATCTGAGAAAATGCATTTTTTGTGTACCTTTTGGGAATCTGCTAGGACATATAGTTTGTAGGGAAGGAATGCTAGTTGATCATGTGAAAGTTGCAGTAATTCTTAATATGCCTCCTCCTACTATTGTTAAACAGTTGCAGACTAATTTGGGCCATACTTTATACTACTGCATATTTATTAGGAATTATGCAAGTATAACAACCACTTTGGAAAAACTACTAAAGAAATCCAAAGAATTCCGTTGGACTCAATACTGTGATAAAGCATTCAACCTACTAAAATAAAAGTTGAGTACTGCACCCATTCTAACTTATTCTAACTGGAAAATTGAGTTCCATGTGCATATTGATGCCTCTACGATTACATTGGGTGTTATCCTGGCACAACCGGGGGAAGGAAATATCGATCATCTTGTCTACTTTGCTAGAAGAAAGCTTTCCCAAGATGAGTGCAACTGTACTACAATTAAAAGGGAAGGCTTGGAAATGGTTTATACTTTACAAAAGTTTAGACATTATTTGTTAGGCATGCATTTTAAGTTTTTAATTGTTCACTCTGCTTTGAAGTATCTGGTTAATAAACCTATGTTAGAAGGTTGAATTTGTAGATGGTTGTTGTTATTTCAGGATTTTTCTTTTGAGGTAATTGCCAAGCCTGGTAAAATGAATGTGGGGCCATATCATTTGTCTAAAATAGAGTTGGGAGAAAGTGGAAGAAATGTAGATTATCAACTCCTTGATGCATATAATTTTCATATTGAGGCTATTCCTGATTATTTTTCGGACATTGCATTATTTTTAACAACTGGTAGTATGTTGGAGGGATATTTCACAACTCAGAAAATGCACCTAGTGGTTCCTGCAGTATACTATCAACTAATTGTGGGCCAATTGTGCAAGRATAACATCTTGAAGCATTATGTCMTAGACAATGAAAGACCTAATATTATATGGGAATCTCATAGTGGAGTTATGAGAGGACACGTTGGTGGTAAGGATACTTCCAGGAAGATCTTACAAGTAGGGTTATGGTGTTCTTGATGTTTAAATATGATAAGTAATATGATCGAGCCTTCAAGTCATGTTAGAGAGTGGGGAATCCCTCTCATCATGATGAGCTACCTCTACACTCAGTCTGAGCACTGCAATAATTTGAAAAATGGGTTGTCGATTTCATCGGTGTGATAATTCTCCCTACCAAGAATCCCAAGGAAAGATACATAATTACGGGAACCAATTACCTAAATGGATGGGAGGAAGCAAAGGTTGTTCAGGATTTCTCTACCGCCACAACAACATGGTTTATTTTTCAAAATATTTTTACTTGGTTTGGTTGTCCTTGGAGCTTGACTAGTAATCAAGGAGCCCACTTTATAAGTGAGACTATCACGACCCATACAAGATAATTTTTAATTCAGCATCATAAGATTATTCCCTACCATCTACAAGCTAATGGAACAATGGAATCATTTAATAAAATCTTGGAGATGGGCATGACTTAAGTTTGTTGAAAAAATTGGGATGAGTGAGTCCCAGCCATTTTATGAGATTACCAGACTATGATGAAGTGATTAAATAGGTATACTCCATTTCAACTGGTATATGGAAGTTAATTGTTTTTTCCAACTAAGTTTCTCATCCCAAGTTTGTTCATTGTGCAAGCTACTAGGATGATAGATGATGATTCACTTGCTGAGATGATTCAGGAATTTATGGTACTTGAGGAAGCTAGGTTCTTCGCAGATTTTCATTAGACCATGGAGAAAGACTGATAAAAGTCCTGGCATGATCAACATATAAAGCATAAATTGTTTTCACAAGGTGACCTCGTGCTATTATACGACAATAAGTATCAGAAACATCCAGGGAAGCTACATATACACTGGCTTGGCCCTTTCATAGTTGTGGAAATCCGATACATTGGAGCTTTCAAATTAGCGCAACTCAATGGAATTCTTTGACCTCATTGGGTGAATGGTGCATTCCTGAATCCCTACCTTTCTACCTCATAAATAAATTTTTGGTACGCTCTTGTCTCCGGGAGTGAGTTTCTTAGGTAAGATTTCTATTTTTGTATTTTTTTTCTATTCCCATCTCTGTTTTCCATTTTTGTCTCTGTTTTTCTAGTTTTGTTACTAAGATAGTGACGTTGTCTACGCTCACATGTCCTAGAGTTTAGTTTCATTTCCAAGTCATCCATATTGAATATTCACTTCGTGGTCAGAAAGGTCTCACTCACATCATATTGTACATAATGTTGTCGAAGTTTAAGTCCACTCCCTGGTGTCATCACGTGGGTTGTTACAAGTCGTTAGTACCTTTTACTTTTCATCGCCTTACTACGTGTCATAGTAAATTAACTATTAACACATGTATGTCCTTTCTCTTGGTTTCCATTGACATGCTCATTACTTTCCCAAGTAGATTGGATGTCCCATTACCAACGTTTCTCTTATGCATTTACTTTCCCAAATCACGTCGTGGATTTTTCTGCATTCGAGGGATGTAGTCGATGTTAATACCCACTTCTGTCTCCTTGTGGCATTAAATGCATGGCCTTCACACCACTCTATGCATATTTCTTATAAATACTTGTTTGGTCACTAGATCAATATTATTGCATTATCATCGTGCTAACTGCATACTCAGCCCCGGATCCTAGTGAGCAACTTGTGAACTTATGTCCATGGCCCCATCCCTCAGTTCACTTTTTTACCTCCGTAAGTCTRTTGGGATGTTTCTCACGTTTGATTGGGGATTTCCCCCCAAAGTTTCTTGTATAATCACAATGGTTGTCCTAGACGAATTCATCAATCCATCGGTTGAAGTTTTAGATGACCTCCATGGGAAGGTGTAACACACTYGACTTGTGGACATGAATTTCACTGATGTTTCCTAGTACCTGTTGATGGTAGTTCATACATTTATGGACTCAATAACCCTGTTGTATGGTGATTTCCTATGGAAATGGAAGCAATTATTCTTTCCCCTTTGCAGAATCACGTTGATGAATTTGTGGGAGTTGCTGGTGTTCAACACCACTGGAAGAGTCATCAAATGTACCAAATTTATGATCAAATGAATCCACAATAGCATGTTGTAGCTGGACAAGGGATACCCCATACATGTTGAATACATCCACCAATTAACAGGCTTGTCCATGATGTGTCAAAATGTATAATATGACTTCCAGGGGTCATGGAAGCATGGCAGGAAAAAGGTACACTCAACCTGTACGATCTACATGGAACTCGTTCAGGAGGTCATGACACTTAAATTGAGCCCATTAATGATGCACAGGTCCGTTKTKCTTKCTATCTCATCGTTGGAAAGGTAAATAAAAATTATACAAAGAATGAGTGTACACTTGACGCGTTCATGGTGGCCGAATTCACCAAAAATGGTGCACCAYTGAACTGGTTCCAATACCYGCTAACAAAGATGTTGCAGGCCTATGAAGAMATCCATGAGAGGACCAAATATTTCATATACGACTACTTTCTCATCAMTTTTGTGATGTGGAAATGGAATCCACCCCAGGTTTGACAACTCGCCAACAATTTCGATCCTTGAATCACCAAGTTATTCATTTATTGGCATGCACAGAACTTGGTCAGTAATGATGTCGATCACAATCCTATTTTTTCATAGTGGCACAGTGACATAATTTCTGCAACTCAGAGGATCTATATTCCACAAGTGATCCTCAACACATATACTCACATAGGGGTGCCCATTCATAAGAGAGATGACCTTTCATATGTCCTGTCTCTTCATAATTAATTATTACTTATTAGTTATTTATATTTACATATTATATATATTTATGTTTGTTACAAAGTCGTGCTAGGGAGAAGTACTCTATGTATATTGGGTTGTGATATGATAATATATGAATAATTATTTGGGCACCAAAGAGTTTTTATTATGTGTATGGATGCTTGATCTCTTTACTATGCAATATGTTCTGTTCTATGTAATTGATCATTGCAATATTGTTTAACAAGATTCTGTAATGTATATGTTTATCTTTATGATGTGTAACATGGACTATCCAATGCCTTCATTGGTTTAAGACTTCTGATGATATTATCTCTCCACATTCAAGTATGGTATTGTACGACAATGCGCTAGATCTGATTGTGTGTCCTTGTGTTGATAGGATATTTCCCCCGTGATTATGGGTCGCAATCACATTAGATCAAGACTGTATAGAGAATATAGAAATATTCCCTCTAGGACAAGCACACAAAAATGAAATAATAACTACTTTATAAGGAAAATTTAGGGAAGGAAGAGGGGGAAAGGGTGCACCTTAAGTCTCCCATTTGATGTCGATCCCACTCCTTTCTCTCGACGAGCTCAAGATCCTTTGTTGGAAACAACCTGCAAAATGGACACAATACAAGAGATTCTATGAAGGAAGTTACACGATCAAAGGGTATACATGTCATATATCATATTCAAAGTAAACTTAATAAACAAAAACATACAATGAACACACGATAGGAGGGAAACCAAACTCTTCTATTAACACCAAATAAAAAAGGTAAGTTACAACCTAGTCTCTCCTTTGGCAYCGTCTCGAAGCCAACTGCCTGGGTTCCTCCAAGAACCCCTCAAGCATCGASTCATCCATTATAATATTCCTTGGATGGCCCAAATAGGGATAAATATACACCCTATATCCATATAGATAAGAAAGAGATGTTGGAAAATGATTTTCCATAAAAAGGGGTGTTTCTCAGAGGATTATARGAAAGGGAGGATTGCTAGATACTGGTAGYGTAATCTTTCACCAAGGGACTTCCCCATGTCTTATCCCTCAATGGTGCTTTTATATCTTCCCCAAGAGGTTGGGGGAGTTGGAATTTGTTTTGTATGGGCATGGGGATGTTGGGAAACGATCCCTACCGAAAAATCCCCCTGATAACTTAGAATTATTTTATTTTTTCCATATCTTGAGGGCATACACAGGTTGAAAAATAGAAAGTCATGGATATCTACAGTTTTTGTCAAAGGATCCCATGGATATGTGCTAAATACATGTTTTTTAAATGACTTCCATGAGGCAATTTTGGGAAAATCTCTAGCAAGCAAAGGGAAAGGGTTAGGCCATGGCACAAATGCATATATGTGGCATTTTGTGCTATAATAGATGCCCCCTAATGTGTGAGGTTAGAAGGGAAAAAAAGATGGTCGAAATACATTATGAAGTATGAGAGGTGAGTATGCATTGAAGTAATCTGTGAAGGTATCCAAAAAACTGATCCAAGAACAACAACCATCAACAGATGTCAAATAAGAGTATTCTCTTCCGAAGTCGGGCATACCCATGCTTAGGAGTGATGTAAGCATGGCCGCAAAAGAAAGTACACTGCAGATCCATGGAATATATGAAGTATAGTTATAGTCCATGACCATGAAAAATACACAATGGATCCATGTGATATAAATGAAGTAGCAAGCATGTCCATGAAAAATACACAGTGGATCCATGTCAAAGTATATCATAGCCACGAAGAGATACATAGTGAAACTATGTCTCAAGATCAATAACAAAGGATATTTGGGACTAAATGGAAAGAAGAAGTTGATCCTATACAAGTACCAATGTTTGTGAGGGGGCACCATATGGGTCGGGAAGAAGCACAAAAGAGGTGGTTCTTGTACTTCACCCAAAGTCTTCACTATGATCCGTCGTGGTACAAGTCTACACTATGTGAATAAATGAGTCGTAGTCGAATATAGTAAGACATCATTTCATTACTGGTCATTTATTTATACCATTAAAAAATGCAAGACAACCCACCAATGATGATAATTGGCATCAAGGTACCATGCTAAAATATAATAAGTGTGAATGAATGAGATGGTGTTAAACACCTTGTAGAATCTATCGATTAGGAGAAATTGATGTATTCCCACTGTCAATAGCAAGGGAACCTTCCACTAATGACTGCAATCCCCATGGTACCAAACATAAATCTAGATCCCTATCCCAGAGAAAGATGTGTTAAAGTCGATGGGAAGAGATTCATAGGAAGGAAGGCATTAAGTCATCCTCCATCATCCAACATGAGGGGTGGTAAAGGACAAATATTTGGAAGAGATTGGATGAAGAGACAGATACTTGTGATGATGAGACTGACTTGACCAACTCAAGAAGGTCGACATGCAAGGTCAAAGACTAACTAATGAATGGCCGACTCAGGTTTAAAATTTCCCTTGAATAGAAGAATGACACATTATGTGACTTTAGAAGCATGGAATATAAATTGGGATACATTTGTGACACAAGATGCATCAACAAGCACTCCATATGGTTGGAATTATAACCAACCGGAGGAGATAAAACTCAAAAATGAGAAAAAATTCTCTTAAATCCATACTAGACCCAAAATGATGAGATAACGACTCCAAATTGTGCTTTGTTCAAAGGCGACAAAATTGCTGCCAATAAAAGAGACAAATGTTCCCCCCACCCTCTTTTTGGTTTTATTTTTATTTTTTTGTCCTTTTCATATTATTATAGCTTGAAAAAGAATAAAATAATGTTATAGTACAATGGAGGAAATGAGTGTAGCGGGAAATCAAAATAATCCTAGAGCACAAGGAACATACCTATGCTCAATGCAAGGAAAGCATGTGCAGGATAAGGACACTTAGGAAATGTTTCCTCTAGAGATAAGGTGTCAAGTCACAAAGGCACAAATTGCAAGGCTGGGAATTGATAAAAATGCATAAGCAATGGGTTCAACAAATGGCATCTTGAAGCTGATATTAGGCCTAAAAGTGTGAGTGGTCAATATGCAATGCAGTTACAACTCAACTTTAGGAAGTAAAGCTCCCATGGTGGTATTTTTTTGTAAGTTTAGTCTCCAGGGCTTGAAAAGGAATAAAATAATACGAAGGAGAACTCTTTTAGCCGATATTGGACCAGAGTATTCCTTTTTCGTAAATAGTCAGTTCGGTCTGGAAAAGGGTTAAACTTATACCAAAAATATGTCTCTTCAAATACATTTTTCAAGTGTGATAGAGACATTATCACTCAACCATCTTTTCATATTGAAGGATTCTAAAAATATATTAACTATGGAATCCCTTGTCCTTTTTCATAAAGTTAGTATCTGAAGACCGAAAAAGTATAAAAACAAATCTAGGAGAACTCTTCTAGTCAGTAGACTAGAGTATAACTTTTTCGTAATTAGTATATTCGGTTAAAAAAGGGGGTAAAATTGTGTCAAACATGAATTTCTTGAGATCCATTTAATGAGTGTGAAAGAAACAAGATCAATCAAAAATATTTTCAATTTTAAGGAGTTTGAAAAGATCTTAATTATGGAGTCCATAATGGAGGGAGTCCTGTAGGTAATATCCAGAAGAAGATTGCGTAGAAGAATGAAGTTCGAACGCAATGTCATGGAGGGACTAAATAAGACTCCCAAGCCTAATAGAAAACTTGCAACATGAGTGTCATAATACAAAGGGATTATAAACTAGGATTCCCATGGAAGGTAGGCTCTATGACATGAATTACGGCACTTCTAAACAACATAGAAGGTTTTGTGTTGCAAATTTGTGAAGTCGACCCTAAGTAAAAATGAAACAAGAAAAGGATAATGCAAAAATGCATGGAGGGGAAAGTCTAACCTATATGCCAGTTTCAAGATCATTACCTGTTAGAACATATCGACATGGAAGAAAATGTAGCAAAGAAACATCTCCAAATTCCTGTATATAAGACCAAAAACACTTACCCAGAAGTTAATGAGTCCAATAAAGAAACCTGTAATAAAGACAATTATTAAGGGATATGGAACATGAAAACAAGAAACCCTAAAAATACAATATGTACATAGAAACGCATAGCCTTGTGGCTTATGCATAGTAGTTATCCAGGTAGAAACTATTTCTAGGCTTAAGCCAAGGGTTTTGTTGGTAACCAACTAGTAAAGCTTCCATTTTAGGAGGAGGTTGAAGATTCATAATCATAGCTTCAAGGATGGCCTCATATAAAGGAAACTCAAAATCCATGAAACTGGGGCATGATAGCTCACAAATACAAGGACTTGAGGTCTTACAAACAACAAGATCAAACTCAAGAGGAAATGCCAGATTACCCGGGCCAATAGGGGGAAGCAAGGGCTCCCATGTCCCCATCGGATAAAAAACATGATCAATTGTCGAGTGTCACATACCCACTACCTCAATCGAATTTTTCTGGTCTTCTGCTAAATCAGAGCCCCCGAATTACCTACGGAGGCCTAGCGCAAGCTAGCTCTTTCTCTCTCCCCATTCCCATGTGGTCGCGGGTCATGGTCATAGTTCAAATAATCATGGTGCCTCTTTGTATTTCGCGCCTCGGTGCTCCAGGGGTGTCGAATAGTTCGACTCTGCAACCACCGAACCTTGACAGGGCTAGCGTTCGGCCAATATGGATAAATCCCAACAGGGCTAGAGAACAGCCAATGAAAACAGGCCCCGTCGCACGGTTAAGTGGAGTATAGGTGGCAGAGGGGGAATACGACACGGTAGTCAACAAGACAGGAGGGGGCCCCATTTCACACGCCACACTATTCCAGACCCCCCCATTAAAGGTAGAATGGCAAGGGGGGTCCGGAATTCACTTAAGCACCGTTGATCAAGCTGAATTAATCTCAACCGTTCGAGAGTTGCACGTCCGATTCCGGACCCCCCCCACTAAAGGCAGAACAACAAGGGGGCTCCAGAATGAAGCCTCAGTTGTAGGTCTGGGTGGGTGGACTCTGGCCATTCAAATCTACTTGTTACTTACCTTAATGCACATTCACGCCCCAGCTTAAAGTTGACATCTCTTCCTCACATCTAACGGTCGTCATAGACCCTGAGATCCTCCAAAAGAATCTCGTCCGTTCATCGGGTTTATCATCACGAGAGTCCGAACTCTCGATCAAGGGACTCCCAAATTCTCGATCCCTGGTTTCCCGATGCAGTTAATCTCTCGATACGTAACCTCCGTAAATTGGACGGTCCAGATCTGTCCCAGGATTTTCATCATGGAAAGTCCCGATCTCTCGTCACCAGGACTCCCGATCCCGCGATTCCCGATTCCTCGAAATGGGTAATCTCATGACATGTGACCTCCGTCAATCAGACGGTTCAGATCTATCCCTGAGTTTTCACCATGGAAAATCCCGAGCCCTCTTCATCAAGATTCCCGATTCCACGATTCACGATTTCCCGAAATGGGTAATCTTATGACACATGGCCTCCGTCATTCAGACGACTCAGATCTATTCCTAGGTTTTCACCATGGAAAATCCCAAACTCTCGTCATCAGGATTCCTGATTCTGCGATTCTCGATTTCCCGAAATGGGTAATCTTACGACACGTGGCCTCCTTCATTCGGACGACTCAGATCTATTCCGGGGTTTTCACCATGGAAAATATTGAACTCTCCTCATCAGAATTCCTGATTCCGCGATTCCCAATTTCCCAAAATGGGTAATATTACGACACGTGGCCTCCGTCATTCGGATGGCTCAGATCTATTCCGGGGTTTTCACCCCTATACACTGAGGTCTTTAACCCTCGGGTAACTCCTGATAGATCCAACGACTATTGGGTTTTTTTAGACGAGATCTGATGGCTCAGATTAGTTCCTACCTGTGCATTCTTCCACAACTCCCTGGACGTGGAAAAATCAACGGTCCAAATACTCCCATGGACCTTGGAGATCTATGGTCCTGAATTCTTCGCTGTCCACAAAGATACAGAAAACAAAGGGGTAAGGCATTTAACACCCTACTCACTCCTACCAATCTAGTGGTCATGTGTGACCACATGTTTCCCGATGGAATCTCATCCGTCGATTAATACCTATCAGGGTTAAGGCACTTAACACCCCATCTTCTTCTTCCGATCTAACGGTCATGAGTGACCACAGATCTCCCGACGGAATCTCATCCGTCGATTCGATAATTCATCCTTATGCTACCATCTCGGGTTTTCAAGAGGATCGTTCCTCCTCGTGTAGGGTTACTAAGGCCTTATGCCTTCACATTCGCTTTCCCAGTTCTTGATGGGATTTTCAAGGAGGGTATCTCTATGGGGAGGTTCTTACCCGAGGTACTATCTAAGGCATATAAGGGTACCTTTCTCCCACGAATTAGACATGCGGTCTGAATTAGGTCAGTAAGCATATAAATAGCGATTTATGAAGACATAAGCCATACGTAGTCTTTCCATTATAAACATGCATCTACCAGTATTGATCAAAATACCATATAGACATTATTACAATGAAATCATTCACAGTTTCACAGCTTATGGGCATAATTATCAGAATAAACATATATATTTCAAGATGCCAGAGGCAAAACACTTATCAGAAATAACACTAGGGGTTAAGCAACTGTTGAGAGGGGTGGTCGTTTCCACCCAACCATAGGCTCAGCGACTCCCAGTGGATTTACCACTAGCCACCCCCGAGCTGAGACCACGATGCTGTGAGGCTGTGTCTCTGTTTTCTAGTGACCAAGAGTGAAGGTTACTCTCCTTTCTCTCTGCTATCACTCACTCTGCGTGTTCCAGAGTTCTCTTCCTCCCCTCACGTCTACCCCCAATCGCTTCTACCCCACACCTTATCCTCTTGCGAGGTTGCATGTGGCACGATTTCCCTTGCACTAGTTAGTCAGGATGGCTCTACGGATGGGTGGTTCACCTCCCCATCCCTCATTAATTCCTAAGGAGCCATCAACTTGCCATCCTGCGAGACATTTAATTCGGGGCCAACGAGCCACTTTTGGTTCTCTGGGCCAGTGAAGTCCAAATACGATATTAATTCTCGGTGGAAGTTAACGCCACCTTTCCAGGTGCCTTCCACCACCATTGTGGTCTCTTTTTTCTGCACATCCCCTCTCAGTAGTCCTGCAATATAAATTCACAATGTTATTCACATTCATTGACCTTTTCCATAAGGTCCATTCACATCACATATTGGCATTCATGAGTTTGCCATGGTTCTAGCCAGTCCAGTTATTTTTACAAACTAGGGGAAACAGGGTGTTACAATTCCCTCCCCCTTAAAGGAACATCGTCTTCAATGTTCTTATCTTTTAACATGAATTGTATGTATAGAAGTAAACAAAATCGGATATGCCTATCTCATGGCATCTTCCATTTCCCATGTAGCCTCATTTGGGCCAAAAT
>JASDQU010099737.1:65027-99584 GCA_032191745.1 Picea mariana
GGTTGTGGATTAAATATCTTGCATGCATTGTCATAATTTGCTTAATATTTAAACCCTAGGGAGCCAACACACAAGTAGGTTGTGGCTCTATGTCCCCATAGTAGAAGCTTATAGCCATTTTGATTTGAGAAGGTTTAGCCTAGCCATAGCTACACTAGCCATCTCTTGTCTTGAGCTAGTTTTAAGCATAAATTGAAGAAAGAAGGCATCCTAGGCCTAATTGAATTTACACCTAAGGTTTACTTCTAGGGTTTTGAAAAGCCTTGCCATAGCAACACTTTTCAGCCATAGGTTTATGCTTCTAAGCTATCCGTTTTGCCAAGGAAGTCTTAAGGAGAGAAGTGAAAGTTCTAGGCCTAGCCTTAGCTACACTTAGGTAAGTCTTTCCTTCTTAGGGTTTAGGGTTGGTGGCCTTGCCATAGCAACACCATCAAACCCTAACTCTCTTGTCTTTGAGTTTAAGTCCTTCCTAAACCATTAGTCTCACTTCAAGTTGACTCCATTAACCCAAGGCACTAGTCTAGAAACTCTTTCTTGAGCTTGTTATGCCTTAACCTCTTTCAAACTACTTTATTTGCAACCCTAACTAACCTAGCGTCTAACCCTAGCTGATTTCTAACTAACCTAAATGAGATGACGTCCTGCTAATTTGGAACTTTTGCTTGGATAGAAAGGTGCGGCCTTGTCTTCTCATCACAGCCGTGGAGTTTATTTCCCCTTTTGCTGGTTGAATTTGTCAAAACGTCACTCCTTGGCTAGATAACCTGCAGACAACAAAAGTTATATAGAGCTGACGTCACACTTTTTGATTCTTGTTTGCACTTGCAACGTTGTGACTTTTTGCAGCTCCTTTGATAGACATTGAGTTAATAATTACATCTATAAGCTTATTGAACAAAACGTTTTTGCTCTTTGTCTTTCATTTTGACCTTTGGATTAAAGCTGACGTCACACCTGTAGCAGAAATAGTATAGGTGATGCAACAACATTACATGTGTGAGCTAATTTGAGATATCTATTGCATTGACATTTAATACAAGGACTTGATTGTGAACGTTGGATGCTTTTATCTCTATTGCTTTATTGAAAAAGTGATATAAACTATTTGTCTTTTTTAAGCCATCATTGACTTCGTCAATAATAGCATTGATATTTTGCTCATATATGTGTTAAAGGATAGTCATAGATTTCATGAAGTACTAACCCACTGCAAGCATATTCTAGTCTTCTTTGTTTTGTCTCGCAAACAGGTGTATCATCAGTGGATTTCTCTCCTTGACTATCTCATTTGGGCAACAATCTATGAAAGGGAACTTCTTTGACTTGGTCCATTACCCTTTAGCCTTTCATTAACCCGGATTGCCTAGGGACGTCTCCCTTGGACTAGCCCTCCTAAATAGAAAGAGCCCCCCATCGAGGTGACAGTGGGTGGGGAAGCTCCTGTTACGCCAGTTTTAAGCCCTGACTCAAGCTATCTAAACCCTCCTACAAACCGTGCAATAACAGGCCATAAAAGGCATGTCTCGGCTTGAAAAACTCTACAAGAGGTAGAAAGACATGCAGCTGATGGAAGTATTGAGAAAAAAAAAACGATACTTGTAGTCAGAGGATTCTCACAAGCAGAGGGAGTGAACTATGATGAGACATATTGATCCAGTAGCCCGATGCACTCCCATCTGTACTACCATCCATGAGTTGGAAACTACATCAGATAGATGGATTCTTGATGAGTTTGGGTTTCAACAAGAGTGTTGTTGATCGAAACCTATACTATTACATTGTTGGTGACGAGAGCTTGATTTTGATGACTCATTTAGGAAGTCATTTTGTTGGATACAAGCAAGCCTCAACTTATGATTTCAAGATGAAGGATCTGGGTATGATGCACTACTTCTTGGGACAAGAAGTATGACAAAGGACCAATGAGACTTTTCCTAAGGAAAGGAAAATATACAATGGAGATATTAAAGAAGTTCAATATGATAGAATGAAAATCCATGTCTACACCAATGGTGATGGATTTGATGAAAAATAAATGATGATTCAGATGAGATTGATCCACATGTGTACCGACAACTGATTGGATCATTGATGTATCTAGTTAACACCAGACCTGATATATGCTATGCAACGAATGTGCTTAGTCAATCCATGAGTCAGCCGAGACAGACTCACTAGATAACAATAAAATTTTTATTGAGATATATACGTGGCACAGTTGGATATGGCCTGAGATATGCCTCTAGTGTGAACTTGAGTTTGCAGGGATATGTCGATATAGATTGAGCAAAGCGTATAGTGGACCGGAAGAGTACATTCAGTTGTTGTTTTACCTTGGAGTTCATCATGGTTTTTTGGTGCAACAGGAAACAAAGATCTGTGGCCTTGAGTATCGTAGAAGCAGAGTATATAGCATTGAGTGTGGCAGTCTGCGAAACAATGTGGCTTTTGACAGATTTATTTGATCATGAGATGGATCCTATTATTACTTGTGATAACCAGAGCTGTGTGAAGCTCTCTGAGAACCCTGTGTTTCATGATAGATTGAAACACATTGGGATAAAATATCATTATATCAGAGACATGTTGCAGAGGAAAGCAATACATGTGCAGTACCATCCTACACATGAGCATATTGCAGATATCTTCACCAAAATGCTCGCCAATACAGAGTTCGAGTACTTTTGTGAGAAACTAGCTTGGTGAATATTACCTTCCTAGCTAAGAGGGAGTGTTGATGATTACATCTAGGACGAAGTTCGAGTACTTCCATGAGAGACTTAGCTTGGTGGAGAATGCCTTCCTAGTTGAGAGGGAGTGTTGATGATTATAGTTGCGTGAGGCATCCTCCATGAAACAGACCTGAGAGAGAGCTCCTGAGTTGGGTGTGTGGTTCCTATATAAGACAGAACTGGAACATTGTGTTGGCCTCCTCCTTACAGAGAGTTGAGATGAACTCCAGATGATTCTTCTATGTAATGCGGTGAGAAAGAAGATATTTTGAGTTGGACGTGCTTGTGGCTGAGCACATGTGAACGTGTGAAATACCATGAGTTGGGCGAATCGTTCAGAGACATAAATGAAACGATGTATTAGCCTCCTCTTAGCAGAGAGATGAGATGATGAACTCTAGATGACCCTCCTATGTAACACAATGAGAAATAAGATCTATTGAGCTGGATTTGCTTGTGGATGAGAACAGGTGAACGTGATCCTAGTGGTTGAGCACTAGTGAGTGTGCTTCTCCTGTGAGACACAGTGAGATAGAGAGACATCCCTGTGGTTGAGCACAGATGGATGTGCCCTTAGTGGTTGAGCACTAGTGGGTGTATGAGATCCCTTGCTATATTGTTCAAGAGTCAGAATTACTTGTAACCCTATTTGTTATGTAAAGGGTAAAGGTCGGCCCCACCTTAATGTAAAACATAATTAATATAAAAGATAATTAATGTAAAAGATAATTAATATGGTAATTATTAATTATATTTTGAGTTATTGAGGTCGGCCCTATTGTGCCAATAAATACATCATTTGATGTGACAAGTCTTATATAAATAAAGGTGAATCCCCGTTGAGGAAACACACTTATCATTGTGTCATCTCATAATTTCATAAGTTGTGGTCTGAAATTATGAGAATCACAACACCCTCTTGTGTGCTAGGTTTGGTGATGGTGTGGGAGGTCTTTCTCTTGAAGAATATAGCAAAGGATTGGATGGGTTTTCTTCCCTTGTTGAGAAGGGTTTCCTAGGATACTTCTTGTGTTCTTGTGCATGGTTATTCTTCATGTGATATTGATTTGTTGCAGTAGTTATGGTTTAAGTAAAACTAAACATAAAATTTAAATTAAATCCATGAGCCATAGCTCATTGAAAATTGAATAATACACCCTCTAGTGCTCAACCACTAGGGGCACATACATTTTTGCTCAACCACATGGATGTCCACATCTCTATCTCACTATGTCTCACATGAGAATCACACTCACTAGTGCTGAGCCAATAGGAACACGTCCACCTGTGATCAACCACATGCACGTCCAACTTAGCAGATCGCTTTCTCATTGCGTCTCACAGGAGAATCATCTGGAGTATCACATCATCTCAACTCTCTGCACATAGGAGACCAATACATCGTTTCATCTTCATCTCAGAGATAAAGTCACACCCAACTCATGGGATTCTTCACCCCACACAGGGGCGCACAACATTCCATCTTCGTCTTAGAGAGGAACCACATACCCAACTTATGGGCTTCCTCACCCCACACAGGGGCACACAACGTTCCATATCTGTCTTAGAGAGGAACCACACACCCAACTCATGGGATTCCTCACCCCACACATGGGCACATAATGTTCCATCGTCGTCTCAGAGAGGAACCACACACCCAACTCATGGGCTCTCTCTCAAGATGACTCACTCAGTCTGTGTCCTAGGGGATGTCTCACGCAACTATAATCATCAACACTCCCTCTCATCTAGGGAAGCATTCTCCACTAGGCCAAGTCTCTCATGGAAGTACTCAAACTTTGTCTTGGCTGTAATCATCAACACTCCCTCTCAACTAGGGAGGTAATCTTCACTAGGACAAGTCTCTCACGGAAGTACTCGAACTTTGTTTTGGCAAGCGGTTTGGTGAATATATCTGCAATATGCTCATGTGTAGGAAGGTATTGCACGTGTATTTCTTTCCTCTACACCATGTCTCTGATATAATGATATTTTATCTCAACGTGTTTTGATCTATCATAAAACACATGGTTCTCATAAATATTCACACGGCTCTGGTTATCACAATGAATAATAATAGGATCCATATCATGATCAAATAAATCTGTCAGAAGCTTGACAAGCCACACTACTTCATAGACTGCCACACTCAATGCTATATACTCTGCTTCTACGGTACTCAAGGTCATAGAGATTTGTTACCTGTAGTACCAGGTAACCATGGTAGATTTTAAGGTAAAAACAACAATCGAATGTGATTTTCCGGTCCACTGTGCTCCCTTGCCCAATCAACATATCCCTGCAAACTCAAGTCTACAATGGAGGCATATCTCAGGCCATATCCAACTGTGCCTCGTAGATGTCTCAATACATGTTTTTTTGCTGCCCAGTGAGTCTGTCTCGATTGACTCTTGAATTGACTAAGTACATTCATTGCATAGCATATATCGGGTCTGGTGTTTAACCATATACATCAGTGATCTAATCAGTTGTGGATCAATCTTGTATGAATCATCATCATTCATTTTCTTCAAATCCATCACCATCGGTGTAGGCATGGATTTGCATCCTGTCATACTAAACTTCTTTAATATCCACACTATATATTCTCCTTGACTCGGGAAAATCTCACCAGTCCTCTACCATACTTCTTGTCCCAAGAAGTAGTGCATCATACCCAGATCCTTCATCTCGAAATCATAAGTCAAATCTTTCTTGTATCTAACAACAAGAATTCTTGAATAAGTCACCAAAATCAAGCTCTCATCACCAACAATGTAATAATATAGGTTTGGATCAACAACACTCTTGTTGAAACCCAAACTTATAAAGAATCCATCCATCTTCTCGTACCAAGCACGAGGTGTCTTCTTTAGTCCATACATAGATTTATTTAACCTGTACACATGAGATTTCTCATCGTATATCACGAGTCCTTCTGGCTGCTTGAAGTAAACTTCTTCCTCAATCTCACCATTGAGAAGGGTCTGTCTTTACATTCATCTGATGTAGTTTCCAAATCATGGATAATGGATGGAAGTGTATTGGGCTATTGGATCAAATGTCTTATCATATAAAACTCCCTCTATTTGTGGGAATCTTCTGGCTACAAATCTCTCTTTATATTTCTCGACACTTCCATCAGTTCCATGTCCCTCTGCCTCTTGCAGAGTTTTTTCAAGCTTAGACATGCCTTTCATGGCCTACTGCAATGTTTCTGGAAATATCAATTGGAGCAACTGGATCAATAAATGTCTCCCTCTGAAAAACTGAAGGGGAGAAGGTAATGTCTCTTCCTTCTTCTCAATTTGTTTGAGTTCCTCTAAGTCAAGTAACTCCCTCTGAATTCTGAAGGACATATATCTTCTTTTACTTGTTTGCTAGATATTTTATGTCTTCTCAGGTGCTCTACTGACTCTTCAATATTTTATGACTTCTAGCATAATAATCAATCAATAAAGTTTTGAACTCCCATACCGGGGATAATGGTCCAAGTCATGAGGGCTCCCACACTAGAGATAATACCCTTCAATTATTAAGGATGCAATCAACTATAGGTTTAATGATTAAATCAAACAATTTACCTGGGTCTGCAGTGATGCTCAATCTTGTATTTGGTTTAGAGGAAGAAATCATCATCTATCTTATCTTCATCCTTTTGAGGTGGTTCTGGATCAATGTCAGCAGTGGAAGCATATTGTCTTCCTTTCTTCCTAGTCAGACAATTTCTTGCATAGTGTCCATATTGTCACATCTGAAGAACTGGATCTCTAATACATCTCTTCTCTGATCATAACTTGAAGTTGATGGAGTCTTCTCATCTCTGAATGTTTTTCTGAAGTTTCTTTTGAATCTTCCTCCTTTCTTTGTATGAAGTGCAAGAGCATGGTTGTCATTAGGGGAGTCTTCCACTCCTCTATTTCTAAGTCTAAGCTCTTCTTGGGTACAATCTGTCCACAGACGATCAAAAGTGGGTAATTTTTCCCTTCCACTGATGCTTTGAAGAAAAGGTTCCCAGTGTTTTGGAAGATTGTTGAGTGTGGACAAAACAAGTTCTTTGTTAGATATGTCTTCTCCAATGGCACCTAGATGATCTATGATCTCTAACATCTTCATAAAGAAGGTAGCAACTGTATCACCTTTTGTCATCTTGATACTTTGAAGCTATCTCTTTAAGGTAAGGGCTCTGAGGGTGTTGTCACTCTCAAACATATTCTTCAATGCTTCATACATTTCATAAGTTGTCTTCAGGTTGGAAATACGAGGTAGAAGATGATCTCTTACTAAGTAGATGATTATTTGCCTTGCCTTGACGTCTTCTTCCTTTCTTATTTCCTTCTCTTCATCGGTAGCTGTCTCTGGTAAAGTATTTTGTATCACACTCAAAGGTCATATTCTTCAAGGGTGATTTGAAGTCTTGACCTACAGGAGTTGAAGTTTCTTGATCCATCAAGTGCATCTTCCACTAAGGTTATGTTCTTCAGTTTTTCATATTTCTTCACAAACTCTAGCCAACTGGACTTAGAAAACCTAATGGATAGGTTAGAATAACAACCTTAGGTTTTCTTGGGATTATGACTGCCAACAATAAGCCTTAAGAGTGTCACAAGAATACTGGTGAGCTGAAACATTCCTTCAATGAGTTGCAAGAACCCTAAAAACAAAATTCTGCAGAAAAATTGTGAAACCCTAGAAACCCTAGGGTCAAAAATTCAAAATGCTCGGAATTTCACTTTGAGAGTTTCTCGAGGTGCGTTGGAGAAGGTCGTACTCTTATATTTCAAAATTATCCTCAACGTCCAAGTATTAGAGGCTGAAACACCTCAGAGAAGGAGGGTTGAACGAAATTGCAACAAACCCTAAAGGTCGTACGAAACTGCAGAAAAGGAGGGACGACTAGCTTTAAATGTTTATGCAGGGGTTCTTCAAGACCTATGCTATGAAACCATGTTGACTTTTAAATAAGCTAGGCTCAAGCATGAATTTCATTCCAATTTTATCATTTTACTTGAACCATAGTTATTTGCAATTTCACCATTAACAATTTTTTGCAGCAACCAAGATCACAAGAAGAAAACACCATGCACAAGTACACAAGAAGTATCCTGGGAAACCCTTCTCAACAAGGGAAGAAAACCCAACCAATCCTTTTCTATATTATTCAAGAGAAAGACCTCCCACACCATAAACCTAGCACACAAAAGGGTGCTCATAAACCCTAGAAGACTAGTGCTCAAGAGAGGTGCACACTTTTCTCAAGAACAAGTACTTGCTGAAATTTGCAAACTCACACTTGTGTTATGATTCCTCAATGGGGAATTTACCTTTATTTATATTATATTGAGTATATCAAAAGTAGTGTCTATTGTCACAACAGGGTCAACCTCAATAACTCACAATATAATTAATAATTTACATATTATATATCTTTTACATTAATTATATTTCACTTTATGGTGGGGTCGACCTGTACCCTTTACATCACAAATAGGGTTACAGGTAAGTCCGAATATTGAAAAATATAGAAAGGGATATCATACACCCTTTAGTGATCAACCACTAGGGGCACATCCATCTGTGCTCAGCCACAGGGATGTCCACATCTCTATCTCACTACGTCTCACAAGAGAATCACACTCACTAGTGCTCAACCACTAGGATCATGTTCACTTGTGCTCAGCCATAGGCACGTCCAACTCAATAGATCACTTTCTCATTGTGTCTCATAGGAGAATCATCTAGAGTATCACATCATCTCAACTCCCTGCACAGAGGAGACCAGTACATCGTTTCATCTCCATCTCAGAGAGAACGACACAACCAACTCATGGGCTTCCTCACCCCACACATGGGCACACACCATTCCATATATAGTACAAATATAAAGTGAATAATTTTGGAGGATGTAACAATGGAACCACATTATATCCAGGTCAAAGAAGGCTTACAACATGGCAACCTACAACATAAATACAAAGACTACCACCTACAAGAGGATGAAATTATATTGTTCAGAGACATGGTTTATGTTTCCAACTCTCTTAAATTGAGAAAATTAGTGTTAAGAGAGATGCAAAGTTTTCCATACGTTGGACATCTAGGATGCCAAAAGACCATTACAGTTGTAAGAGGCTAGTATTTTTGGCCCGATATGAAGATGGATGTAGCATATTATTTAGCCAGAAGCATGGAATTCCAGAAGGTAAAGGATGATCACATACAACCATCAGGGTTGCTACATCCATTTCCCATTCCTGAATAGAAATGGGAAGTGGTTATTATTGATTTCATTACCAAGTTTCCCAGGAAAACATGACAACATGATTCCATTATGGTGGTATTGGAAGCTAACAAAGGATGCACATTCCATCCTGGTAAGAATGACTCATAACACAACCAATATTGTAGAAATATGTATAAAAAAAGTCACTAGGCTGCATGGGGTGCCTAAAGTGATAATATCATATTGAGATCCCAAGTTCACCTCAAATTTTTGGAGGGGGTTGTTTAAAGGATTTGGGACCAATTTGAGTTTCAATACAACATATAATCCAAAATCGGATGGCAGACATAAAGGATTACCGAATAATAAAAGATATGTTGAGAATGTATGTTATGGACAAGCATTCCAAGTGTGAGGACTTTCTTACATCTAGTTGAGTTTTCCTACAATAACAGATATCAAGAATCATTTAAGATGAGACCATTTGAATCTTTGTATGACAAAAAATGTGACACATCAATAAGTTGGAAACCCAGTCGATAGAACTGTTATTGGTCCATAATTATTAAGAGAAATGGAAGAGCGGATAGTTAAGATTATGAAAAATATGAAAGCTTCTCAAGACAGGAATAATAACTATGATGATAAAAAGACACATAGAGAATTCAAAGTGGGGGAACATGCATTTTTAAAAGTTAAATCTTGTTATCCCCATTTCCTAGGGATAACTAAGGAGATGATGTCTTGAGGCCCTCAAGTTGCAAACATGGAGTACCGAGAGACATATGGTTGACAACATTCACTTTTATAGACAGAGGCCCACCTCACGACCACATATCTCAAGTTCATCATGAGGGTATCCACCACATCAACTTGCTTTCAAGAGACATTGGGTCTTGCTCCATGAGGTACAAGTGAGGTATCATGGTGAGTGTAATTTCAATATTTGAGGCAATTGATCTTGTTGCATTTAAAATTGCTTTTGATTATGTAACATCTTCTTGGAAATTATGCTCTTTCCCTGTTTCACCTTGGTGGTTGACATTGCGCCTTAGTAAGTGGTCACTCTTAGGGATAGGTTTTCTACTAGTAGGCCCCCTTGAAAATTCATTGTGTCATTCCCGATCATACTTACCACTTTCCACATTTTATCCCCTTGCCTCCTTATCTTTTGGTATTTTCGGGTGTATTGACCCAAGAAGGGATTGTCCCTCATTTTAATGGGAAGAAGGGGATGAAGGCCCAAATGCAATGTGGTTGGAAAAAGTTAAAATCCAAATTATGAACCTTCCAGATGCTCCCCCAAAGAGGTCTTGAGAACAATGAAATGTTTCTCTTAAAAAATCAAATACCTACAAAAGCAAATTCACCTTTGTATAAATGACCCACATGTTGAGGTGTGTACACGCATGCGGTGTCCCTTTATTTCCATGCATATGGCACTCTATGTACCTCTAGCTTCAAGTGACTAACTCGTACCATCCCCCCAAGCTAATCGATTAACCCATAGGGAGTACCCAGTGTTTGGACCTTAATTAATTAATGGCAATTAATGGGCTTGGAAAAAGGATGCATTGAAAATGAAGGTGCAACATACCCTCTACAAAGGCACCCATAAATGAGACACTATGACCCCTTGTATGTCATGAACCCCATGCCCAAAAGTATTTCCCCCATCCATGTCACCTTCTCCACATGAATTAGAGAGGGGTCCACTTGGGAGACACTCCTTGACTTGAGGTATGACTCACCCAATAGGTCTCTTTGTCAACCCTCCCATACCTAAACTTGGAAAATCGCATAAGGTCTTTGAGCACTTGTTTAGTTTGATGAGGTGGGTTTTGATGCACATGCTTAGGTGAATATTTTATTGATTTGATTTACTTATCATGATGCATTTGAAATGAGATCCTTGGAGGGTGTATTCATTTTCTTTGCAGAAGCTTGCTTGGTGGAAAGGTTTAGAAGAACAAGCCTAGATTGGGCTTCCTTGGGGCTTGAAGTCCACAGGTTGGATACCATGGCCCGAACATTGGATTATGATGGTATCCTTTGGAGGCTTGAGAGAAACCTTGGATGATCTATCCTATCCCTTTACTATCCCAACGTTTTTCTTCTTGAGTCCAAAACGTCACACTTGGAGGGCTTGACATCACCCTAGGGCTAGGGTTTGGTGGTGGAGATGGACACTTGGAATTTTTGGAGGAAGACAAACCTTTGCATGAGAGAGATGAGCCTAGCGCATGAGGGAGAAGCATTATGAGGCCCAATGACCTCCTCCACTTCCTCAACGACTTGCTAAAAATGTCAAAACCTCACCCCTCAAGGGGATGACATCATTTTTAAGGTTTCTTATGTGCATTTTTTAAAGTTAAAATTTGAATTTATGATGTAAAGGGGAAAAACAAAGGGAGACGTCTCCTTGGTTTTTTGGTTTACCCTAAGTTAAGTGGATAAACACTTTTAGGAGGATTTGTAAAAATAAGAATCATTTCATTTCATTTTGATGATAGCTCTACCATATGGAGAAGACTTCTTGGTTGAAATTTATGCCCTATTTCAGAAATTTCACTTGTCTCTCTTTGATGCTTGCTCTTGTGATGGTTTATCTTGGATATTGGATGAACAAGTGATGCACTATCTCTTGTGGGGGATTATTCTTTCATTTGTGATGGAATGTTCTTGATTAAAGATAATTTATCTTGTTAATGCTCCAACTAGGTAAGAAATATTTTCTTTGTTATTGCTTCTTTCTTGGTTACAAGGTTAATTTGCTAAGATCTTGGGGAGTATAAGCCCATACAACCCCACTAATCCTATCACAATTGTCTTGAATAAATTGTTGTACAAGGGTTACTAGGAGAAGAAAAAAGGATTACACCCTCCTAGTAGTTCCTTGCTAGTCTTAGGGAGTAAAAGGGTTTACACCCCTAAGGAAGTGGTAAGGCTAGCTCATTCACTAAAGGACTCCATAATCCAATAGTTCAAGGCACTAATCTCTTGCATTGGAGAAATAAATAATTGCATTGGTATATGTGAAATCACGAGATATTGAATTTGTTTGAATTGGAATATTTTCTTGGTGCTTAAGGCTTGCTAAGGCCACTAAGGCGTCCTCTTTGGCTAAAGATTTCTTATTGTGTCATAACTTAAAAGATACAACCATTAGGGTTGCAGAAAAACACTTCATAACTTTCAAACTTACTCATTTTCTAGCCATCAAAGTTTGCTAGAAAGCTACCAAATTAATCTACTAGTTGTTGTGCTTATTTTGGGTGGCTTACTTGCAAGTTTTGGTGGTTGGATTTTTCTGTTGTAGCATTTTCTTGCTATAGCCATAAGGCTGCAATAATACACTAGTATTTGCTAGTTAGTCTCTTGCATATTTTCTTGGAATTCTAGTGACTTGTTTAGAAGCTCTTCTTATTATTTAATTGTTGATTTATATCATTATATACTGTTGCTAATTAGGACAAAAATAATCGCTTTCTTGTCAATCAGATTATTGGGCTTGTATCTTGTGTTTTCTTGTGTCTTGAGAAAGTACAACAATATTCCGTGGGTACTCAATCACTTGGCAGCCATTGACCATTTATGAAACTCATTTTTAAGCCATCCTCCAATTATTAGCTTGACCTATAGGGGATTCACTTCCATAATATCACTTTCCACTTCATTTCCCCCTAGGGTCACCCGGGATTCCCCCCTTATGTTGGATTTATCCTTCACTTAAGCGACGAGAGGGTTTATCTAAGGTGATAGTGTGTAGACTCTCCCACAATTATCTCCATCTCGTGGATTGGATCGGGCTTTTACCAACTCTCATTTTGTGCGATAAAATTTTGGCGTCGTTGTTGGGGAGGATTTTGAATACTCTTTCGTTCCCTAACGACACTTTGGCAAGCTTCCTTCCCAAATCATTTTCCCTTAGCTTGCATGGCGACTCCACTTGAAGGACATTCCCCTTACACCCTTGATAATATATTCTTGAAGCTCATTTGGAAACTCCACCATCCTAGAATCTATGTTCCTTTAAGACTCCCCCCCTCTGGGGAGATTCAAACCTTCTCGGGTTTACCGAAGAAGGCCTCCTCTTAAACCTCTTGTTGTCAAAAATATTTTCCAAGGTAATCTTCCCCTTGTTCCAATGGCTTTCCCCTGGGTGAAAGACCTTTACAAGCCCTTAAACATGGCCAAAATCATCGGACACCCTAATGCCATGCCAAAAGAGTCTCACAAATGGTTTCCAAAGTTTTCGGGAAACAATGTGATCACAATCGATGATCATCTTTATGCTATAGGATGAGACATGGAGAACGAATAAGTGGAACATGAGAATGTACAATGAAGCTACTAGCTTCATCATTAACTGGAGATGCTCAAAGATGGTTCAGAGGCCTTTCTAATAATCACATAACATCTTATGAAGATTTCGCTAAGTTGTTCAAGAATAGATGGACAACAAAGAAGGACAACAGAATGCTTGTAGCTCAGTTCAATCAGATAAAGAAGAAGGAGAATGAGACAGTGGGTGAATTTGACAATAGGTTTGTGATCCGACAGGATCTTTTATGATTATGGTTGAGTTTTAAACTTGCATGAATAATTTAACCATTTGAGAATTTTAATGAAATAATGAGGAAAAGAAGAGAATTATATCAGTCAAATACACATATGCAGATCTGAAAACAATAATGAACATCAAACCATAAGAACGCAGGTTGATAACGGAGTTCGGCACAATGTTTGCCTACGTCTCCGGGCCTTTTTCCTGTGGGGGAGGCTTCTTTATTTCTTCTCAAGTGCTCAAAATTACATCTCATAAATTCCCAAAGGCTACAAGACTGATCTGGTCTTGTTGACAAAGATCTCTAGAACCCAATGCAAGAAACGACACGCAAATCTGATGCTCCAAGCTCCCAGAAACAATCCGACAGCGTTTCCACCTCAAAGGCTTCCTTGCAACAAACTGACTTTGGCTTGGCTTTCCAACAGCATAACTCTGCAATTCTGACTGTTCCTTGGCCTCAAACAGGCCTGGTTTATATAGGAATGGAGTTGGTTTCACGTCCCCAACTTCCTCCAAGAATCTGGCCTCCAAAAATGCCCAATATCCCCCAAAAATGGGATAATTCTGCTGATAATAGCCATATTTAATAAAAAAAAACCACATTCTTTATTAAAAAACCCACTTTTGCTAAAGTTTTGGGCTTAAGCCCCCTGAATCCGGGCGCGSCCCCCTTGGTTCGGTCATATGGCCATGCATGTGGCCACGCGCTATAGCGCGGGCCACCCCTATTCCGCGCAGCTCCGGGTCAKATTGTTGGATCATAGGCCTGTGGCCTAATGCTATAACTATCCATATATCCCCCGCGTTCCATGTGGCATAGCCCCCGGGTTTTATGTCGGCATGCGCATAGGACCGGGTCCATATGTTATAACCGCCGTAACCCCGTCGTTTGGTTTAACCGCCCGGATAAATGTTAACTGCGCTGTTTGTGTAACCGCCCGAATATGGAGTATGGTCCTATCGCAAGGGTCGTATGGTGGAATATTTGTCGAGGGCTGGGGCTAAGCCACGGCCCTTTCCGCATCCGACCATACATTAAACCAACTTTAAAAGTATTTTATGTCGTTGGCATAACAAGCAACGCCCGCCGGTATGTTGGTTAGCCCGACATCATTGGTACGCTGCCCGTCCGGAGGTTCCATGTTCAAATCCCCCGGCGATTACCAAAACAATTTTCCATTGAAACCGACGAGCCAATCATACAGCGCCACGTGGCACCCTGTTAGTGGCCACGTGGCGTTTTTAAACCAAACGCAACAGGACACGTGTCAACGCCTAATTGGCCCACGTGTACGCCACGTCAACCTGTCCGTACTGCCAACTGTCAGCCCGGTCACCTGCCACCGTACTACCACGTCATCCTATGACATCACCTGGTGCCACGTCACCCTGCCACTTGTCAGACGCCGATTAGTCCACGCCATCGTACGGTCGCCACGTCAATGCTGACGTCAGCATGCCACGTGTCACCCTGTGAGTGGTGACATGTGTCACCTCAACATTGGTCCAATTGTACCCTTAAAATGCCAAATCCACCTGACACGTGTCGCGTCCTGGTGATGCCACGTGTCCTTCCGTACGGACCTACCATGTGTCGCTCTCTGATGCTGCCACGTGTCGTCATCTCCGTCTGCCACGTTTCGTAATCTGGTTGGTCCACGTCAGCTGTACGGCCCTGCCACGTCAGCTGTACGGACTGACACGTGTCTGTACGGAATGGCACGTGTCTGTACGGACTGTACGGACATGTACAGTCAGCATCCAAAATTTTGCCTGTTTGGCTTTTCGGACAGAACGCGATATCTTCTCCATACGGACTCCGTTTGACATAAAAATTATACCACCGGATTTAGGAGGACGAGACAGACGCAATGGCACAGTTTTCGTCGCATTCCGAGCACTTTCATTTTTGAGCATTTTTAAGCCCTATCAGGCTTCTGGATCTGTTTTCAGATCAGTTTGACAGATTGTACAACCAAATCTCGACAGATCTACATCCTCCAGATGCAGTTATTCGTCTCCTTTAAATGAATGCATTCGATGGGAAATTCCATTTCATTCTTAAGGATAAGAACCCAAAAACCCTGGCACAAGCCAAAGAGTATAGTGCAGTTATTGAAGAGAATCTTATTGACTGCAAGGTTGATCCTTTTAAGTATCCTTGCACCAAGATAGAAGCAAAGACTAAAACTTCCAGTAGAAGTGTGCCAGACCCAATTTCTCTTTTGACTCAAAAGATAGACTAGATGAGTACTTAGTTCATCCAAGATCATAATAAAATCATGGGTCACTTGACCACTATGGAGAAAATCAATCTGCCCCCAAACCTCGATTTACTAGAGAACAAATATATGTCATAGGTTGGAATCCAAGGCCTCAACAAGAGGAAAAATATCCTGACACATTGAACTTGGTTGGGATGGTTAACATAGAAGAAACACCATGGTGTTCTCCTTGCCAAGAGCCTCATCAAGAGGATGAGTGTCCCCGATGTGATCAAGACTCCTATGATGGTATAAACTTCATGGACATGATTTTCAACTTCCGAGAAGAGGATATCACTCAGGAAAAGATTGATGAAGTCAAAAAAAGAGGATCTAGAGAAGGAGGACTCATAGTGTTGAATCAGTTAACAGAGGATCATAGAAAGGAATTGAGAAAAAAAGAAGTTTTGACATATGCAAGAAGAAGCAATCCTTCGGTTCCTCCACTACAACCCTCCACTCCACTTCAGCCATAGGTGGAAGATACTCTTCCATCTACAGAGAATGTGGTCTCACCACCCCCACCTCCAGTCGATGAATTTATTCCAAAACCAACTTCGACAAAAGAGGAGATTCAGTTGAATATAGACGTGTCGATTACGTTCGGAAAATTGAACATGATAGTCCCTGTGACAGAGATGTGCAAGATCCCATCCGTGAGAAGAGAGGTCTTGAAGTTATTGAAAGTACCAAATGAAAAAGAGGAACCTCCAATAATCCTAAATACCATGTATATTGATTGGTTGAAGGATAATAACCCTCCTTCCTATCTCTCTTTGGGGATGAATGGTCTCCTTTGAACAATTGTATGCTGGACTTTGGAGCTTGAACCAATGTGATTTCCTTGAAGGTAATGGAACAACTTGGTTTGAAGATGACCCAACCTTATGGAAACATCTGTGGTATTGATTCCAAGAAGGTCAAAGTTTACAAGATTTGTGAAGATGTTAAAGTTTACATGATTGACTTCCCTCATATCAGCCTCAATATGAAAATAGTGGTGATTGATGTTCTAGATGCTTGGGAATGCCAACTGCTCTTGGGGGTTTTCTCAGTATAGATCTCACCCACACACATATTCCCTTGGGGGATGGAACTTTTGAGACTCTATATAGTCGGGAGAGGGATGAGAAGCATGTGACTAATCCAAACAATCCTAATTACACAATTGAGTGTGACTTTGATGTACTTCGCCAGATCATTGAGTATGATCCTTGGGACTTGCCTTTTGCGCTGGAATATTTTATAGAAACACTACTCCCAAGGATGAATGAGTACAAGGAGAAGCTTGTGAATTTCCAAGGGAAAGAACCAGGGTCCATCCATATATTAAAGAAATAAGATAAAGAGAACAAAGAACATGAGAAAGCCATTAAACATGCAGTTAACACATAACCTCCTTCATATCCTTACATCGAAGATATACCTTACTTCAACTACAATGAAGGAAGTCTTGCATTCATGTGTGATAAGAGGAAGGGAAAGCCTAAATAAGATCATAAGGATAATAGTTCTTGGCTTGGCCCTTACATCATCAAGAATAAGTCTCAGAAAGAGAAGTACTATTTGACAACCTTGCAAGGGAGAAAGATGCCATTACCAGTAAATGTGTCTCTTCTTTGACCTTACATTCATGGAACTTGACTTTTTCAGGCCCCAGGCCCTAGGTAAGTAGGTAGGTCATCTTTATTCCTTGCATTTGCATCTTGAATGCTTATAGTGGTTTAATTGCATCTGATTTTTCATTTTCTCTACTTGCATATTTCTTTCATCATATTACATATTTAGTTTAGAAAATTTTGAAAAAATGATAAAAAATTTCTTTTCTAGATTAGTTGTATTTTTTGAGATTTGTTTTTGATGTATATGGACTAAGGGTGATAGAACCACCATGGATTTTACTTTTGTATGTTTTAGTGTAGGCATAGGTCAGACCAAGAGATGTTGAGGTTCTCATGCACTCTACGACGAGTATATGTCCCCACGTAGGAGACAGATGTTATCTTCATTTCCTAGGGATAACTAAGGAGATGATGTCTCGAGGCCCTCAGGTTGTGGACATGGAGTACCTAGAGATAGATGGTTGACATCGTCCACTTGCACAGACAGAGGCCCACCTCACCACCATAGATCTTGGGTTCATCATGAGGGTATCCACCACATCATCTTTCTTCCGAGAAAAACCAGATCTTGCCCCATGAGGTACAATCCATGTATCATGGTGAGTGTCATTTCAATATTTAAGGCATTTGAGTTTGTTGCATTTAAAACTGCTTTTGATTATGCAATGTTTTCTTGGAAATTGTGCTCTTTGCCTTATTTCACCTTGGTGGTTGACATTGCGCCCTAGTAAGTGGTCACCCTTAGGGATAGGTTTTCTACTGAGTACTGAGAGGTCCCCTTGACAAGTCATCGTTCCATTCCCAATAATACTTACCACTTTCCACATTTCATCCCCTCACCTCCTTATCTTTTTGGATTTTAGGTGTATTGACCCAAGAAGGGGTTGTCCCTCATTTCATGGGAAGAAGGGGTTGAAGGCCCAGAGGGAATGTGGTTGGAAAAAGATAAAAGCCAAATTATGAACCTTCCATATGCTCACCCAAATAGGTCTTGGGAACAATTAAATGTTTCTCTTAAAAAATCAAAGACCTGCAAAAACAAATTCACCTTTATATAAAAGTCCCACTTGTGGAGGTGTGTACATGCATGCGATGTCTCTTTCTTTCCATGGATATGTCACTCTGTGTACCTCTAGATTCAAGTGACTCTATGGTAATACCCCCCAAGATAATCAATTAACCCATATGTATTAGCCAATGTTTGGACCTTAATTAATTAATGGCAATAAATGGGCTTGGAAAAAGGATGCATTGAAAATGAAGGTGTAAAACACCCTCTACAAAGACACCCATAAATAAGACATTGTGATCCCTTGTATGTCATAAACCCCATGCCCAAAAGTATTTCCCCCATCCATGCCACCTTCTCCACATGACTTAGAGAGGGGTCCACTTGGGAAACACTCCTTGACTTGAGGTATGATTCACCCAGTAGCTCACTTTGTCAACCCTCCCATACCTAAACTTGAAAAATTACATAGGGTCTTTGAGCACTTGTTTAGTTTGATGATGTTGTTTTTTATGCACATCCTTAGGTGGCTCTTTTATTGATTTTATTCACTTATCATGATGCAGTTGAATTGAGATCCTTGGAGGGCGTATTCATTGTCATTGCAGGACCTTGTTTGGTGGACAATTTTGTAAGAACAAGCCTAGCTTGGGATTCCTCGGGGATTGAATCCCACAGGTTGGATACCATGAACCACACATTGGATCATGATGGTATCCTTTGGAGGTTTGATAGACACCTTGGAGGATCTATCCTAGCCCTTTAATATCCCAATGTTTTTCTTCTTAAGGCCAAAATGTCACACTTGGAGGGCTTGACATCACCCTAGGGATAGGGTTTGGTGGTGGAGATGGCTACTTGGCACTTTTGGAGGAATAATATCCTTTGCATGATAGATATGAGCCTAGTGCATGAGGGAGGAGCCTTAGGAGGCCCAACAAACTTCTCCACTTTATCAACAACTTGCTAAAACATTCCAAATGTCACCCCTCAAGGGGGTGACGTCATTTTTAGGGTTTCTTATATGCATTTTTTAAAAGTTAAATTTGAATTTATGATGTAAAGGGGAAAAATAAAGGGAGACATATCATTTTTTTTATGGTTCACCCTAAGTTAAGTGGACAAACACTTTTAGGAATATTTGTACAAATAAGAATCATTTCATTTCATTTTGATCATAGCACTCTTGTTTGGAGAATACTCCTTGGCTGAAATTTGCACCCTATTTGTGAAATTTCACTTGTATCTCTTTGATGCTTACTATTGTGATGGTTTATATTGGCTATTGGATGAATAAGTGACGTGTTATCTCTTGTGGAGGCTCATTCTTGCATTTGTGGTAGAATTTTCTTGGTCAAAGAGAGTTTATCGTGTTAATGCTTGGACTAGGTAAGGAATATTTGCTTTTTTATTGTTTCTTTCTTGGTTACAAGGTTAATTTGCTAAGATCTTGGGGAGTATAAGGGCATATAACCCCTCTAATCCTATCATAATTGTCTTGAATAAATTGTTGTACAAGATTTACTAGGAGAAGTAAAAGGGATTGCATCCTCCTAGTAGCTCCTTGCTAGTCTTGCTTTCCTTAGGAAGTAAAAGGGTTTACACCTCTAAGGAAGTGTTAGGGCTAGGTAATTCACTAAAGGAATCCATAACCCAATAGTTCAAGGCACTAATATATTTCATTGGAGAAATAAATCATTGCATTGGTATACATGAAATCACGAGATATTGAAATTGTTTGAATTGGAATATTTTCTTGGTGCTTTAGGCTTGCTAAGGCCACTAAAGCATCCTCTTTGGATAAGGATTTATTATTGTTGTCATAACTTAAAATATACAACCTTTAGGGCTGCATAAAAACATTTCATAAATTTCAAACTTACTCATTTTGTAACCGTCAAAGTTTGCTACAAAGCTACCAAATTAATCTACTAGTTGTTGTGCTTCTTTTGGGTGGTTTACTTGCAAGTTTCAGTGGTTGGATTTTTCTGTTGTAGCATTTATTTGCTACATCCATAAGGCTGAAATAATATATCTTCAATACTTTCATATAACAACCTTTATTTGTTGTTAAAGTCTTGTGCTATCATACTTGAGTTACACTAGTAATTGCTAGTCAGTCTCTTACATATTTTCTTGGACTTCTAGTGAATTGTTTAGCAGCTCTTCTTATTATTTCATTGATGATTTATATAATTATATACTGCTACTAATTAGGACATCAAGCTTCAATTTATTTTCCATTAGATTATTGGGCTTGTATCTTGTGTTTTCTAGTGTCTCGGGTAGGTACAACAATATTCCGCAGGTAATCAATCACTTGGCAACGATTGACCATCTCCGGGACTCATTTTCGAGCCATCCTCCACTTAGTAATTTGACCTATAGGGGATTCACTTCCATAATCTCACTTTCCACTTTGTTTCCCCCTATGGTCACTCGGGATTCCACCCTTGTGTTGGATTTATCCTTCACTAAAGCGAGGGAGGATTTATCGAAGGTGATAGTGGGTAGACTCTCCCACAGTTATCGCCATCTCCTGGATTGGGTCAGAATTTTCCCAACCCACAGTCTGTGCAATAAATTTTTAGCGTCATTTTCAGGGAGGATTTTGAATCCTCTTTCATGCCCTAATGACACTTTGGCAAGCTTCCTTCCCAAATCCTTTACCCTTAGCTTGTCTGGTGACTCCACTTTACTGCACCATCCTATAATCCACGTTCCTTTATTACTTTCCCCCTAGGGAGATTCAAGCCTTCTAAGGTTTACCAAAGAAGGCCTCCTCTTAAACCTCTTGTTGTCAAAACCCTTTTCCAAGGTACTCTTCCCCTTTCTCCAATGGCTCACCCTTGGGAGAAATGCCTTTACAAACTCTTGAACATGGCCAACATCATCGGACACCCTAATGCCATGCCAAAATAGTCTCACAAATGGTTTCCAAAGTTCTCGGGAAACAATGTGATCACGGTCGACGATCATTTCTATGTTATGGGTCGAGACATGGAGAATGCAGAAGTGGAACATGAGGATGTAGCATTGAAGCTACTAGCTTCATCATTGACTGAAGGTGATCAAATATGGTCCAGAGGCCTTCTTGATAATCACATAGAATCTTATGAATATTTCACTAAGTTGTTTAAGAAAAGATGGACAACAAAAAAGGACAACAAAATGCTTGTAGCTCAGTTCAATCAAATAAAGAAGAAGGATAATGAGATAGTGAGTGAATTTGAAAACAAGTTTGACAGATTATACAACCAAATCTCGATGGATCTACCTCCTTCAGATGCAGTTATTCGTCTCCTTTATATGAATGCATTTGATGGGAAATTCTATTTCATCTTGGAGGATAAGAATCCCACAAGCATGGCACAAGCCAAAGAGTATAGTGTAGAGATCGAAGAGAATCTTCTTGACTCCAAGGTTGATCCTTTTTAGTATCCTCCCACCAAGACATAAGCAAAGACTAAAACTTCCAATAGCAGTGTGCCAAATCCAATTGCTCCTTTAAATAAAAAGATAGACCAGATGACTACTCAGTTCATCCAAGCTGATAATCAAATCATGGGCCACTTGAAAACTGTGGAGAGAAATCGATTTTCCCCCAGACATTAGTTTACTAGACAACAGAGAGATTCCACATGTTGGAAGCCAAGGCCTCAATAAGAGGAAAATATCCTGACACATTGAACCCAGTTAGGATGGTCAACACAAAAAAAACACCATGTTGTTCTCCTTGACAAGAACCTCATCATGAAGATGAGTGTCCCCGACATGATGAAGACTCCTCTGATGCTATAAACTTCATGGACATGATTTGCAAATTTTGAGAAGAGGATATCTCTCAAGAAAAAAATGATGAAGTTAGAAAAAGAGGAAATAGAGAAGGACAACTCAGAGTGTTGAATCAGTTAACAAAGGATCATAGAAAGGAATTGATAAAAAATGAAGTTTTGACATATGCAAGAAGAAGCTATCCTTCAGTTCCTCCATTGCAACCCTCCACTCCACTTCAACCATAGGTGAAAGCTCCTCTTCCATATATAGAGGAGGTGGTCCCACCAACCCCACCTCCAGTCCATGAATTGCTTCCAAAACCAACTTCGACAGAAGAGGAGATTTAGTTGAATATAGTCGTGCCGACTATGTATGAAAAATTAAACATGATAGTCCATGTGACGGAGATGTGCAATATCCCATCCGTGATAAGAGAGGTCTTGAAGTTATTGAAAGTACCAACCAAAAAAGATGACCCTCCAATAATCCTAAATACCATGTATCTTGATCGACAGAAGGATACTAACGCTCCTTTCTATCTCTCTTTGGGGATGAATGGTCTCCGTTTGAACAATTATATGTTGGAATCTGGAGCCTCAACCAATGTGATTTCCTCGAAGATAATGGAACAAGTTGGTTTAAATACGACCCAAACTTATAGAAACGTATGTGGTTTTGATTTCAAGAAGGTCAAAGTTTATAGGCTTTGTGAAGATGTTGAAGTTTACCTGATTGACTTCCCTCATATCGGTCTCATTATGAACATAGTGGTGATTGATGTTCCAGATGCTTGGGAATTATTCTATCAAGAAGTTGGTTTGTTTCTCTTGGGGGTTTTCTCAGTATGGATCTGACCCACGCACATATACCCATGGGGGATGACACTTTTGATATTCTATATAGTCGGGAGAGGGATATGAAGCATCTGATAGATCCCAATAGTCCCGATTATACACGTGAGGGTGAATTTCATGTACTTTGCCAGATCATCGAGTATGATCCTTGGGACCTGCATTTTACGCAGGAAGATTCCATATATACACTACTCCCAAGGAAAAATGAATACAAGGAGAAGCTTGTGAAGTTTCAAGGGAAAGAACCAGGGTCCATCCAGATATTAAAGAAAGAAGATAAAGAAAAAAGAACGTGAGAAAGCCATTACAGATGCATTCAACATAGAACATCCTTTGTATCCTTACATTGAAGATATACCTTACATCAACTACATCGAAGGAAGTCTTGAATTCATGTGTTATAAGAGGAAGGGCAAGCCTTGATACAATCAAAAGCATAACAGTTATTGGTTTGGGCCTTACATCATCAAGAAGAAGTCTGAGATAGAGAAGTGTTATTTGACAACCTTGGATGAGAGAATGATGTCATTACTAGTAGATGGGTCTCTTCTATGACCCTACATTTAGGGCACTTGACTTCTTCAGGGCCCAGGCCCTAGGTAAGTAGGTAGGTCATCTTGTTTCCTTGCATTTACATCTTGATTTCTCATAGTAGTTTAGTTTCATCTCATTTTTCATTTTTCTCTACTCTCATATTTCTTTCATCATATTACGTATTTAGTTTAGAAATTTTTGAAAAAATGATAAAAATTTTCTTATCTAGATTAGTTGTATTTTTTGAGATTTTATTTTGATGTATATGAACGAAGGGTGATAGGACCACCATGTATTTTATGTTTGTATGTTTTAGTGTAGGCACAGGTCAGACCAGGATATGTTGAGTTTCTCATGCACTTGATGGTGAGTACATGTCCCCGTGTATGAGCCAGATGTTATCGCCATTTCCTAGGGATAACTAAGGAGATGACGTATCGAGGCCCTCAGGTTGTGGACATGGAGTATCAAGAGACAGATGGCTGACAACTTCCACTTGCATCGACATAGGCCCACCTCACCACCACAAATCTTAAGTTCATCATGAGGGTATCCACCACATTAGTGTAACATCCAGTTCCACTAATCACATTTTTATACTGACTTATTCTTTGAGGACACTTGCAAGCAAGTGATCCAATTATGGTACATTATGATTTCTACTTTGATTATGAGTTATGTTGTGTTGAGTATTGAGATGTATATGTTATTTTTCTATATGTATATATTGACATGTATTATGATGAGTTTTCCTGAGTGTTCAGAAAACGTGATAGGTTGTGGATGTTGATGGCATCAACGGACTTCCTTGGACTCTAGATTGAATCAGGGAGTGGACTTGTATTTTGGTTTGAGTATTTGATTTATACACATGATTTATATGATGATTTCAATATGGATGTTATTTATGGATTATTGACAGTGTTCTTGTCAGTGGATGAAGGCATGGTGATACTTGCTAATCCAACTCACATATGGAGTAAAGGGGTCATACACAGATATCAGACGAATGAGGGCGAGTTGTGGCAACATCCCTGTCACAACCTACTAGCACTCCCTCCATGATCTAAATGAAAGATTTATGGTCACCTCATTTTGAGGGTCCACAATGTCGTGAGGGAAAACTGAGACAGGGGCTCACGCAAAATTCTAAGGGGCATGCAATAAGTCAGAATCCTTATTCCTTAGAAAATCCCTTAGTCTCTCACAAGGTCAACCAGTGGAGTGTTGACTCCAAGTTTCTGACAAACTTCCAAACTAGTCAATACCGAGTGGAACCCTTGGAGAACGAAGTGCGTCTTGAAGGGCACGTCGCATAAACAAAATTGTGAGTCAATAAAAATATAGAAGACCTAGAAAATAAAATAAAAATTCTTAGGCCTTGTTAGAAAGAGCATTCAATCAATTAATAAATTAAATTAGTAAACTAGCAAGATTCTAAGTTTAGGATGTTAGACTAATTAAAACATTATGGGAATAAGGGGAGCTAGATTAGTAAATTAAGTAAAATTTGGGTATGTGCACATGTGTGCATAAAAATAATAAAAATGAATTTTAAATAAAAGAAAATAAATTCATGAGAGAATAGGTGGTCAACATAGGGTTAGTATCCCAAGCCAATCAATCACTAAATCCTAACTAAAGGAAGACTCCTAATGAAGTTGAAACTGAATTTTAGTTAGGGGACATAATAAAGGAGGGATTGCGGAACTAAGAGACAACTAGGATGAAAAATAGGAACAAAATGGGGATGTGAGGGAAAATGACTAATTAAATAAATTAAAAAAGGATTTAACATGTGCAACTTGGGGAGGGTGTGATATGTGTTGTGGGTGAATAATCCTTAATTTAATTATTTAAAATTTTTAATTGTGCATGAGAGAACATATGTCAATGCAATTTTTCCTATAAAAGAAATGGTGAGGAAGAGAGAAGATTACCCTATTGTTGGATGAATGTTATGCTCCTGAAATTTTTATTGATTGAGTTTACTTGTGAGAGTTTGTTTCAAACTTTTACAAAGAGGTGGAAGCCTCTCCTTGAGAGGGAAAATGTGTGTTATTGAGTTTCTGACTTTCTGTGTGTGGCCTCTTTGTGGCTCGGGAGGCTAAGGGGGAAGAATAGTACCTGTAGCATTGGCAGGGAGGTGCCAGTGAAGTCTTAGATTGGCAAGTGGAAGAAAAGGACGCAATACGAGTTTCAATTGGAGATTATCTTCAGATTCTTTCAACATTCTGGTTACCCTATTTAAATTTCTAGTTATTATATAGTATAGTTGAATATTAAGTTGGGTAATTGAATATGTATTGGACGGATTGGACTATATAGTTTTTGACATATCTCTTATAACATATGCATTATAATGTCCTTTAGCAACATGATGTAGAGAAGAATATTTGATTTATGAATGGAATTCGGTTACATATAGAAAATGATTTGCAGAAAAGGAAAGGGTTGTCTCAATTCGGTGATCTGTAGGAAAGCTCTTCTTCCATAACAATCATTGTTGATACTAGCGGTTTTATATAAAAGTGCAGCATAGCTTGAACATCCTTATCCATTGGTTTATTTTAAACCACTCTTCTAACTTAAGACAGGGAATAATTACAGGATTTTATTTCGAAATCATATTTTTACAGGATTCCTCCCCCCCATTAAAAAAAATGGGTAATTAAAAAATGAAATAAACACTTATCCCCTTAAGCACCTTCTCTTTTGGAATCATAGCCCCCTATAAATCTATTCCTTGTCTATCTAGCATCCAACGATGTGTTTATTATTAATAATGATCACACATTACATTTCTTAGGCACATTGGCCTTTTAATAATTGTTTGGGCACTTTGGCCTCTCAACAATGTAACGATACATTATTTTATATGGGGGCTCAAAACCCGGGGTGTTACATCTCCTCTCCTTTATTTTGGCACTGTCCTCAGTGCATATACAAAAAGTAATCAAAATTCCAAAAATTATTCAAAACGTTGTGGGTACTATGCCCACATGGCATCTTCATGCTCCTAGGTAGCATATTCAAGACCATAGTAGGTCCACTAAACTTTTACCATCTCTATAACTCGATTCCAGAGAATTTTGACTTTTTGGTCCAGTATTCACACTGGTTGGACCTGAAATTGTCCCTTTGGCTCTATCTGAATCAGATGTCAATCGATAACATGGTTGGGATCATGTACACATTTCTTTATCAAAGAGACGTGAAATAGATTATGCACATTCATGGAGATAGGAAATGCAAACATGTATGGAACTGGCCCTATTCTGTCGAATATCTCAAATGGACCACATAATCTAGCTGCTAGCTTTGTACAAATACCCAACTTCAAAGAGCTCTTATTGGGATTTACTTTCAAAATCACATGGTCTCCTATTTTAAATTTTCTTGTTGTCCTAGTCTTGTCAGCACAAACCTTTTGTCTATATTGAGCTGCCTTTAAATTCTGCTTAATCTTAACCATCTGGTCTTCCGTTTCCTTGAGCCACTCTGGCCCAAGTACCACTCTATCTGTTGGGTTTGTTACACTTGAAATTTGCACACCTAGGTACCTCGCCCTAAGTGTCGTAAGTGTCATATAAGTGTCTCATACACCTTGACACCATAGAATAACTTATGTCACAATCCCTAGTCAATGTGGAGGAGGGATATTTTACATGAAGGCCAAAATACCAAGTGCACATGAATTATTATTAATATTCATGAAAAAGAAACTAATTAAGTGTGAGAATTCACCTCACATTTGGTTTCCTATTTTTTAGGGAAGGTGGAGGATCTCGTGGATGGTTGAAATATTTCTTCCTTAAAATCCTTTAGAGATATTTCCTCCCTAAAATCCTTAAGAGATATTTTCTCCCTAAATATCTTTCATATCCCTTTTTAGTGGATATGATGAGTGATCCTATCCATAGTGGTTTAGCCTCCAAATCCTATATAATGAGGGATTTCCATGGAGAAGGGGAGAATGATGGACATTTAAGGTATCAAACCTATGATTTGGGGAGCTTTGTGCGAGGGATAGATGAGGAGGACTTGGGGAAGCTGTTGCAACTGCATCTACAGTCTGTAAGTATTTCTTTATGAGTTCTCATTAAAATATTGCTTGGCCTATTTCCTTCTAACCTATGTCTCTTTACATATGTTTGTCTTATAGATGGATTTGATTGGAAGAATATTATAGAGTAGAGTAGGAGTTCTTTGTCTCGTTGTCCATTTCATTGCAGGTGTCAAACAGTGCTAAGGAGCTCAAAGATCAAGCTCAAGTTGGAGCAACGAGGAAAAACATCAGAATAAGGTGCATCACACTTTCTTCCTTATCCTTCTCTTTCTGATTAGTTAGTTAGATTCAAAGGAATGTTAGTGTCCAATGTTAGCATGTTTTCTGTCTTGGTATAGGGGTATAGAATCCAAGAGGAAATTCACCTGTCCGCAGGGGGATTTTCCTACAACAGGGTTGTCTCAACTTACTGGAGTACTGCATTTTCTACCATACAAGGCTTCAAATGGGCTCATCTTCAATGAATCTTGATACTCATTATTATAGGAAAACTCAACCAAGTGCAGGTAATCTTCCCACTTAGATGGCTTATCCATCACATACATTCTTAACATGTCTTCAATTACTCGATTGACCCTTTCTGTCTACACATCTGTCTATGGATGGTATGTTGTGTTAAATTTCATATTTGTACCAAATCCTTTGAATAATCCTTTCCAGAAATTTGAAGTAAACTTTGTGTCTATGTCTGAGACAATTGTCTTAGGTATCCCATGACACCTAGCAATCCCCCTCATATAAAGTTCTGCAATATTAATTGTTGTATGAGTTGTTTTTACAGGAACAAAATGAGCAGCCTTTGTCAATTTATCAATCACTACCATGATTGAATTGTGTTGTTTTGTTGTCCTAGGAAATTTAGTTATAAATTCAATGGTTATCACTTCCCATTTCTTCTCTGGAATTGGTAATGGTTGTAGAAAACCTGTTGGGTGTCTATTCTCAACCTTCACTTTCTGACATTCCATACATGTGGAAATTTAATCAACAACATCTTTTTTCATCCCCAACCAAAAGAACCCGCTTCTTACTGTTGTAATTGTTTTCTGGTAACCGGGATGTCCAACATATGGAACATTATGCATTTCATTTAATACCAAATTCCTTAATTCTTCGGAACTAGGAACATAAATTCTATTTTTATGCATAAGTAGTCCATCTTCCTTTATCTCATACTCTTCCACTTTCTGTTGTAACTCCTCTTGTTGTAAGATTTCTTTTACCTATAGGTAATGTTGATCTATAACAATAACATCTAAAAATTTTCTCTTTAAGTCCGACTGATGCATACTGACAGTTGTAGCGTGCATGAGATGCACTCTTCTACTAAGTGCATCAACAACTTTATTTTATTTTCCTTTGATATGCTTGATATCAAAGTCGTATTCACTTAAAATTTCCTCCATCTTGTTTGCCTGGCATTCAAATTTTGGTTGTTCAAAAAGATACTTCAAACCACTGTGGTATGTTCTTAACTCAAATCTCTTTCCCATGAGATAATGCCTCCACATATTCAATGCGTGAACAATGGAAGAAAAATCCAAATCATGTGTGGCATAATTCCTCTCATGCTCCTTAATATTTATGGACTCATAACAAATGACATGTCCATTTTGAGTGAGGAATCCACCAAGCCCTTCCTTGCATGCATTTGTACATACCACAAAATTCTCATTTGGGTCAACAATCTTCAAAATTGGTGCACTAGTAAGTAATTCCTTAAGCGAATTAAAATTTTCTTCACATTTTGTTTTCCATTCAAATTTAATTACCTTCTTTGGCAAAGAAGTGGTGGGATGAGCAATCCTAGAGAACCTTGCTATAAATATTTTTTAGTAACTAGCTAATCCCATAAAATATATGACTTCTGAAACATTCCTAGGTGTTGGCCATCCTCTAATGGCTTCAATATTCTCAGGATTTACTGCTATACCATGTTCTGAAATAATGTGCCCCAAGTAATGGATTTGTTCTTGGTAAAAAGAACACTTAATCATCTTGGAATACAATTGATGTTCCCTTAGCACTTGCAATACCAGTCTTAGGTGATGTCCATGCTCCTCCTCAGACTTAGAATAGACAAGGATGTCATCCAGGAATACTATGACAAACTTGTCCAAGTAATTTCTAAATATTCCATTCATTAAGCACATAAAGACATATGGTGCATTGGACAATCCAAATACCAGCACTACAAATTCATAATGCCCATACCTATTTCTAAAGGTTGTCTTATGGATTTCTTCTTCCTTGATTCTTACCTGATGATATCATAATCTCAAGTCTATCTTTGAAAATATCTTTTCTCCTCTTAGTTGATCAAAGAGGTAATCAATTATGGGTAGAGGATACTTTTTCTTCACAGTGGACTTATTCAACTGTCGAAAGTTGATACACAGACTCAATGTTCCATCCTTCTTTTTGACAAAGAGTATAGGTGCTCCCCAAGGTGAAACACTTGGATATGTGTACCCTTTCTTCAATAGTTCCTCCAACTACTTTTACAAATTCTTTTAACTCAGGCGTACTCATTTTGTAAGGTGCTTTCAACACCGGGGCATCTCCTAGCACTAGATCAGTAGAGAAATCTATCTCCCTTTTTGGTGGCAACCCTGGTATTTCTTGGAATACATCCTCAAAATCTTGTAGTATCGAGAAATCTTCAAGGCTTTTCCCCTTTGTATATTTTGTCTCCTCCACATGGGTTGCATACAATTGAAATCCTTTTCTGAAACATCTCTTCAGTTGTAAGGTTGAAATCTCCCTTATAGAGATGGGTCTTGGAACTCCTTTCACAGTTCTTTTTATTCCATCTCCATCAAGACATGTAAATTTATTTCTATGACAGTCTAGGACAACATGATGCTTTTCCAACGAATCAATTCCAATTAGAACATCATAAGACCCCAATGGTAATATATTTAGATCAACATCGATATTCACACCATTAATACTTATGGAACAACTTATGACGATATCATGGATTCTCCTTTTGGTTCCAGTGGATAGTGGAAGCAAACTTGATTTCCCAACCTTACTTTTCTCCAAATGTAAACTATCCACTATTTTAGGATCAATGTAACAATGACTAGATCCTCAATCAATTAGAATAGAAACATGTTGATTTATGATCTTACCTTTCACCTTGATCATGTTGGATTGGTATTCTGCTTGTCGATCATCTAAGGCTGCATAAATCCTTCCCATGTCCTCGACTATTGTAGCCTCTTGGATGTTGTGCACAATATTCACTCTATCCTTTCTATGTGGGAAATCCTTGTACAGGTGATATTCCTTGCATCCCCAACATTGGATTGGTGGTCTTCCCCTTTTTCCCAATAAGTCTTCTTTCTTGGAATCACCTTTAACATATCGGTCTTGTTGATTTTTATTAGGATCATTTCTATTGAAAGGAGGTTTGAATCCCTTCCTCCTCTGATTAGACTTCTCCCTCTTCTTCTCCTTCCAAGTTTTATGAATGGACTCTCTGCCCTGGCCTTGCTCATACAAGTATTTATCCTTCCTGATGGCCTCAATCAAGGTCTTGGGCTCATCATACCGAATATTTTCTTTATAAAAGGATGGAAGTCCACTCAAAAACCTTTGTATCTTTACCTTTTCATCATTTATAAACCCAACATACTTTAACAACCCTAAGAACTTCTTCTATACTCTGCCATGTTCATGCTTCCCAACCTAAGTTCAAAGAAATCCTACATTTTCTTGTCATATAAATGCTCTGAGAGGTACTCCTTCTGGAAATACTTTTTGGACTACTTCCAAGTGATCCTATCTCATTAATATGTTCAACTTGCTTCAGTTGATCCCACCACATTGCAACTTTACCATGTAAATGGTAGGTGGAAATTATGGCTTCTAGGTTTGATGAATAGTTATGCAATTGAAAATATCTCTCGAGTCCAAGAAACCATGCCTCAACATCATCTTCCCTTTCTCTTTCACTATCAAAGGATGGTGTCTTGAGCTTCCTCAACTCTCCTTGCAAACTGTCTACCTCGTGTCTCCTTCTTTGGTGCCTAAAAGGAGACACCTCTGAACTTCTTAAGTAATATTCAGATGCAACAAAATTTCTTGTTGAGTAAGGAGGTGAGTGGTTTCTATGAGTTCTACTAACACTTCTTGAATAACCACCCTTCTTGTGGTTATCTCTTCTTTCATGATATCTTCCTTCCTCCTCTTGCTTTGAGCCATTCCTTATTTGACCTTGCAACTGATTTAAGCTCTGCAACACTCAATCATCTATCTGACTTTTCTCTCATCAACCTCTCATTGTCTTCCTTGTAGCTCTGCACTTCTATTTTCAGTCTCTTCACAGTTTATAGCAATGTTTCTTGCTCCCCTTGGCCCTTGTGTCCATTGGATTATGTCTTTGCACTACCAACTCTGATATTCTGGCCTTTAGCCTCTTTATCATGGATGGAGGCTCCCTCACCTTCTTCCATTTATTCAATATGCATTCTGAGATGATATGTTTAAATCCCTTAATTCTGCAAAATGTGCAAGTGACGATTTTGTCAAAATTAATCATATGCTAAAAAACAATTGTCAACAATGCTACAGGTCATTTCAATTCATGAAGAATATATATAAATATCACTTCCATGTTATACATGGGTCGATACAGAAATTAATTCTGCATAGGTGCTTCCTTCAAACCACTTTCCCAAGTGACCACGCCTCGAGGATTTCGTCTTCATCACACTTCATTCCTTCATAACACCGAACTGGCGAAATCTTGGAGTCTTCGTCGGTAACTAAGCACCAAGGGGTGCTACATGGCAAAAAATAAGGCACGAACACGTGGCCCTATCAAACGGGTGACACGTGTCATATACTAACTGGCATGAATGGTATTTAAAAAACATGAGACACAGTGACTCGTGGCAAGCATCAAGTGTTTCCACATCACCCTAGGTGACATCAACAGGCCATGTCAGTCTAGTGTGTCACGACTTCGGGACTTCAGAAGTTTGGAACTTCGGGAGACTTCTCCACACTATACCACAAATCCCCCGAACGTCGAATTCCTGAATACAATGATCTATGAACACGTGTCATTAAACAAAAACGGTCCAAATATACTCTGGAGTTTGGGAATTTGGAGGTTTTCTTTGTTCAGAAAAGAAAAAACTTCACCAAAATCTGTTGATCCCGACCATCGGTCATCTGCAATCGAAGATTTTCTTTGTCTGGGAAAAAAAAAAAAAAAACTTCACTAGAATTTGTTGATGCCCGACCATTGGTTATCGGTGATTGAAGATTTTATTTGGTTGATATTAAAATCTTCACCAAACATGTTGATCCACAACCATCGGACGTCAGCGATTTTTTTTTGCGAACTTCCACACTTAGAATTTTAGAAAAAATCCAAGGTGAATCTGGGTCGTTGATCTCCCGGCCAAGATGATCTTGACCATTGATTTTCTCCAACTCCCCAAACATCTGAAATGAATACGAACCATCGATGTTCCTCATTTTTCAAATCGTTGAATCAATCCCAGCTGTTGATTTGGTAATTTCGCCAAACTTTGTAAACATTCAAATTTTTTAAAATTTTCAAGGATGAATCTCGACCATTGATCCAAGATTGAACACAATCTCAACCGTCGATTCTCCAAACTCTGTCCAACATTATAGTGGCCATTAAAACTTGATTTTTTCTACCTTATAAGTAAAATTCGGCTCTGCAACTACACAAATCGAATCCATTATCTTCTTAGACAATCATGGAATCATTCAAACTCAAATCTATTTACAAATTTGGGGGATTTCACTCAAATGTTTCCACTGTTTTCTCCCAAATTCACACAGATACATGAAATCTATGACAATGAATCTTCTCAATCCGTACTTGTTCTGGACCGTAACAGTCTGATGTTTGAACCAAAATTTCTGATACCAATTTGTAACATACCCATCCTCTCGCAGGCTGGGCATGCCACACCAAGAATGCACATCTTGGCTGATTTTGAATCTCTGGTAACAATTAATTAATAAAGAAGCATGAAATACATACATGCAATGATCAAGATTCATACTACAACATAAAATGGATGCAAAATATACCATGCACAACATTAACTAGAAAACATGCATATTATAAGTACAAAACTCAGATATAATAATTTAATACGCAACGGAAATAAATACACAAGCAAAGGAAACCATAGCAGAGAGCACTTATGTTTTATAAAAGAAGACACCAATTGGATGTAGACCAAGGACATTCCACCCAACCGTAGACACTGTTGTTCCAAGTCTCAAGAACAATCTCACCCTTGAGTCAGGGCTATGAATCCACAAGGACGGTTCCATAGTGTTACTTGGCTTCCCAAACCAGTCAGCACTCAAGCTCTCATAGGATTCTCCAGCACTCACAACAATCCAAGTACCTAGCTCTCTTCTACCCATCCTACATGACCCAAGAGAATGGACCTCCACCCTTCTCTACCACACAGTCCCTCAGGCAATCCTTCTTCTTCCAGGGCTCCAACGCAGCTAGTCATGAATCTCCATGCTGGGACTCTAAGGACTCGTAGCTGTGAGCAAAGTTGAACATAGTCCAAGAATCTTAGACATGTAGGCCTCAAACCATGATTGGATTACACCAACAATCTCTACATACAACAAAATAGTGGTTGTTCTTTAATGGTCCGATTTCCTTTCCCAAGCCAAACGAGAATGAGAAAAGATGAGTGAGTGACATAAAGAATGGAGTGAGATCTCCACGAAAGGTGTGAACAGTGAACAAATTGGGTGAAAATGAACATGTGAGGCGACCAACAAGAGCACCAGAATGGGAATGGGGATGAGAGTGAGCAAATGACCAAAACGAATGAGATAATTAGCCAAAACCTGTTGACCTTCCCCCCAAGATCTCAC
>JASDQU010099737.1:99662-129346 GCA_032191745.1 Picea mariana
TTAGCGATATAACTCTAGTCCTTGTCTGTCTAGCAGCCAACGATGTATTTATTATTAATAATTATCACACATTACATTTCTTAGGCACACTAGCCTTTTAATAATTGTTTGGGCACTTTGGTCCCTCGACAATGTAACAATACATTATTTAATATGGGGGCTCAAACTCGGGGTGTTACAGTTCCACTCTGCGACATCAGACCTGTTATGCCTTCCACTATTTTTTATTTATAGTTAAAGATATATCGCTAATACAAATTGAAATTTGTGCATGACATGTATCATGGTTAGAGGATGCAGGATGAGTAGACATCGAGGTGCAGGAGGAAGAGGTACTCTTCCTCCGAGAGCATCCATGCAAGAGGGATCTACTCCACAGGGAGATGAGTATACTACTAAGCAAGAGCATGTTGCATTAGGGGATGTGGTAGGTATGATGAGATCCTTTTAGAGGATGTATGAGGTGTTAATCATCTGCCTTGTTCGGGATGAGGGAAAAGAGCCTGTGCCCAATGAGGGTTCACAACGCCCTTTAGTGGGTGAAATTTCCTTAGTTCTGGGGTGCCACGGACATCTTAGCCACCGAGTAATGGCTGGAGAATATGGCGATGTTCTTTGCACTGCACAATTACACCTCCATCATGAAGGTCTGCATGGCGGTATTTCAATTGAAAGGGAATATGCTTCTTTGGTGGAAGATACTCCTACCACAACTGAACATGGTTGTTGAAGATGTGTCATGGGAATTGTTCGAGGAACGATTCTAAGAGAGGTACTTATTGGATGAATTCATTGAGTGTTAGCTTAATGAGTTCAATGCCTTACGATAGGGTAGTCGTACAGTACTGGAGTATGTGATCCAGATTATTTTCGGCATGAAATGAGAGCGGAGATATAATAAAGAAATGCACAGAGATATCACATATATTCAATAGTATAATAGAAATGTATCAGAGATGAAACCATAAATACATATATATATATATATTAATACTCGATTTCTATTAATGAAATAAATGGACAAAGACTGTAAAAATACAGAGTGAAAGACTCGCTAGAATGGTGACAGCTTATCTTTAAGAAGAGATGTGACGGCTACTCGCATTTGCAAGAAGATGATTACAATGAGGCTCTGAAGGTATTTTTACAATAAATAGGAATTCCAAAAACACTGGACATCCAAAAACCTAACCCTAGGAGATGAAGCGCCAAAAGTCATGTGGGCCCCGTTTGGGTAAGTTAGTACATCAACTTCGCGAGGTCGTACTTTTGCATACGATCTTTGTTTTAGGTGTATGATAGCCCGTTTGAAAGGTATCATCGAGGAGATTCATTTTTGGGGATCAATCATGCCTTCAACTATCATTGAGAAGCTCGATCCCGAAAAACCTTCATTTAGGCCCTCAAAATGGCCCCAGAAGTTAAAACTGCTAAAAATAGCAAATTGCCAAAATTGCCAGAAAACTATTTTGTGCCAGTTGGAAAAGGTAGGTGGCCACCGATATCCACCTGGATCAATGCTCCCTCCTTAGGAAGAAATGGTCTCCATTGTGTTGAGTGCCCGGGGGAGAGGAAAAAACGTTTGCTGAATCTGAATCTTGGTGAGATGTTTGCTTTGTTGGAGACGTCGCGTTGCTCGGTTTGTGGAAGGCTATCACGAGCATGTGGCTGGAAGGGTTGGACCTTTTTAACTAGTCTAGATACATGAGATTCTTTTTTGCAGAAGGAGTATTTACACTTTGCTACAATCTTGTTGACCTGCTTTTGTTGGATAGAAGGTGTTTGGGTTGAGGCTGTAGTGGTTGCAGTATCATTTTGTTCACCTTTTGAAAAGATTGTGAAGAAGTTGAATTTTGTAGTATGAGATACTAGCTTGCGGCACTTTTTAGGTGGAACAGTAGTTGGAACTACCTCTGGTATTTTGTAGAGATGACCCCTCAAAGAAACAATGACATTGCAGGGTCGAGACTCATAAACAACATGGCGCTTCCACATATATGGTTGGCCCAAGAGAACATCACAGACATCCAGTGGGGAAACATCACATAATACCTCATCCTTGAAGGACTAGATGTCATATGACAATCGACACTGTTGGCTGACACGAAGATCTCGTCCTTGGCGAAGCCACTCGATGTTGTATGGTTGCGGGTGTGGTGTTGTCAACAATCCCAACTATTTGACGACCTATGTTGAGATGAGGTTCTTCTGGCTTCTGCTATCAACATTAAAATGCAGCGGGGTCCCCTTCACCCACATCTGTGAATGAAAAAGGCACTCCCCCTCTTCAGGATTTGTTGGTTCTTCTAGTTGAATTGTTGTGGTCACGACAATAGCAGTGGGTTCTGCGTTGATGATTTGTCTTTTACTAGTATTTTCATAATCAGATTCTGAATTAGGTTTCGTCTCCTTGTCTTTGATCTCATCCACCAATGACTATTTTGAGCGACATTCATCAGTGTTGTGCCAGGGGATTTTGTGGAAATCACACCATTTTTTGGTGTCCTTCTTTGTCTTCCCGTGACCCTTCTTTTCCTGTGGCTTGGACTATTTTCGAGACACTGTTTGTTAGGGTCGTCTTTGTCATACTTTGGTTGTTGTGGATTTGCAGACCCGAACTCCCATTTGTTCTGGTGCTTAAATTTCTGCTCGATTTTAACATCATATTGATAAGCAGCACCGAGTGATGAGATGTCCAGAAAATCCATTTCAGTTTGTATGTATCTGTCTAGAGCCCCACAGTATTTTGGAACCAAATGTCGTTCGGAGTCTTTGATACCCATCTTGGTGTGCAAAGTATGGAAGGTATTGGTGAACTCCGTAACTGTTTGACCCCTCTCTTGCCGCAATGTGGTCCATCTCATGTACTGGTCCTCATAATTGCCAACTGAATAATATTGTTCCTTTAGTGTGTCCATAAAAAAATCCCAAGTGGGCTCGACCCCATATATTCTAGACTCCTCTGTGGAACTTTTCTCCTAGTAAGTTTCCCACCAATGTTTGACATGGGGGAGGGCTTTAAGGAGTGACAAGGTGATTTTTTCCATGTCAAAAAAATGATGAAAAGAGAAATAACCGTCTAGCAGATTTAACCATTTGTCTAGGGCATCCACATCTATCTGAACTTCAAATAAGGGAATATCAAAATTAACATGTACCTTGAAAGGAGGTGCTTCCAAAATGGTTTTTTGATGAATATGTGCATGTTCCTATCGGCAGACGTTGAAGGATGTGGGAAAAATTCTCCATCATTTCATCCCTCTATCGCGTGAGAGCTTGCTTAAGCAACAGATTGATAGAATCCTCTTCTTCGTCGTTTTTCTTTTCTTCTACCATGGAGGGTTTCTTGAGCGTGAGAGAACGATTGTATTCAAGAGATACAAGCTCGAGACCCAACTTGATATACTCGGACCTCGTCGGGGACATGCACTAAAAAAATGATCAAGAGCAACCTGCTCTGATACCACTGATCCATATTATTTTCGGTATGAAATGAGAGCGGAGATATAATAAATAAATGCACAGAGATATCACAGATATTCAATAAAATAACATAAATGTATCAGAGATGCAACCATAAACACATATATACAGTAATACATGATTTCTATTAATGAAAGAAATGTACAGAGACTGTAAAAATACAGAGTGAAAGACTCGCTAAAATGGTGGCATCTTATCTCTGAGAAGAGATGTGACGGCTACTCGCATTCACAAGAACATGATTGCAATGAGGCTCTGAAGGCCTTTTTAGAATAAACAGGAATTGTAAGGTTCACCCTAAGTTAAGTGGACAAACACTTTTAGGAGGATTTGTACAAATAAGAATCATTTCATTTCATTTTGATCATAGCACTCTCGTTTGGAGAATACTCCTTGGCTGAAATTTGCACCCTATTTGTGAAAAATCACTTGTATCTCTTTGATGCTTGCTCTTGTGATGGTTTATATTGGCTATTGGATGAAGAAGTGATGTGTTATCTCTTGTGGAGGCTCATTCTTGCATTTGTGGTAGAATTTTCTTGGTCAAAGAGAGTTTATCGTGTTAATGCTTGGACTAGGTAAGGAATGTTTGCTTTGTTATTGTTTCTTTCTTGGTTACAAGGTTATTTTGATAAAATCTTGGGGAGTATAAGGGCATATAACCCCTCTAATCCTATCATAATTGTCTTGAATAAATTTTTGTACAAGAGGAGAAGTAAAAGGGATTACATCCTCCTAGTAGCTCCTTGCTAGTCTTGCTTTCCTTAGGAAGTAAAAGGGTTTACACCTCTAAGGAAGTGTTAAGGATAGGTAATTCACTAAAGGAATCTATAACCCAATATTTCAAGGCACTAATATATTTCATTGGAGAAATAAATCATTGCATTGGTATACGTGAAATCATGAGATATTGAAATTGTTTGAATTGGAATATTTTCTTGGTGCTTTAGGCTTGCTAAGGACACTAAAACGTCCTCTTTGGATAAGGATTTCTTATTGTTGTCATAACTTAAAATATACAACCTTTAGGGCTGCATAAAAACATTTCATACATTTCAAACTTACTCATTTTCTAACCGTCAAAGTTTGCTACAAAGCTACCAAATTAATCTACTAGTTGTTGTGCTTCTTTTGGGTGGTTTACTTGCAAGTTTCGGTGGTTGGATTTTTCTATTGTAGCATTTGTTTGCTACAGACATAAGGCTGCAATAATATATCTTCAATACTTGAATCTAACAACCTTTATTTGTTTTTAAAGTCTTGTGCTCTCATACTTGAGTTACACTAGTAATTGCTAGTTAGTCTCTTGCATATTTTCTTGGACTTCTAGTGAATTGTTTAGCAGCTCTTCTTATTATTTCATTGATGATTTATATAATTATATACTGCTACTAATTAGGACATCAAGCTTCAATTTCTTGTCCATTAGATTATTGGGCTTGTATCTTGTGTTTTCTAGTGTCTCGGGTAGGTACAACAATATTTCACAAGTAATCAATCACTTGGCAACGATTGACCATCTCTGGGACTAATTTTCGAGCCATCCTTCAGTTAGTAGTTTGACCTATAGGGGATTCACGTCCATAATCTCACTTTCCACTTCGTTTCCCCCTATGGTCACTCGGGATTCCACCCTTGTGTTGGATTTATCCTTCACTAAAGCGAGGGGAGGGTTTATCGAAGGTGACAGTGGGTAGACTGTCCCATAGTTATCACCATCTCGTGGATTGGGTCAGGATTTTCCCAACCCACAGTCTGTGCAATAAATTTTTTGTGTCATTGTCGGGGAGGATTTTGAATCCTCTTTCATGCCCTAACGACACTTTGGAAAGCTTCCTTCCCAAAGCCTTTACCCTTAGCTTGTCTGGTGACTCCACTTGAAGGATGTTCCCCTTCCACCCTTGATAAGCTCTTCTTGAAGCTCGTTTGGTGACTGCACCATCCTATAATCCACCTTTCTTTATTACTTCCCCCCAGGGAGATTCAAGCCTTCTAAGGTTTACCAAAGAAGGCCTCCTTTTAAACCTCTTGTTGTCAAAACCCTTTTCCAAGGTACTCTTCCCCTTGCTCCAATGGCTCACCCTTGGGCGAAAGGCCTTTACAAACTCTTGAACATGGCCAACATCATTGGACACCCTAATGCCATGCCAAAATAGTCTCACAAATGGTTTCCATAGTTCTTGGGAAACAATGTGATCACGGTCGACGATCATTTCTATGCTATGGGTCGAGACATGGAGAATGCAGAAGTGGAACATGAGGATGTATCATTGAAGCTACTAGCTTCATCATTGACTGAAGGTGATCAAATATGGTCCACAGGCCTTCTTGATAATCGCATAGAATCTTATGAATATTTCACTAAGTTGTTTAAGAAAAGATGGACAACAAAAAAGGACAACAAAATGCTTGTAGCTCAGTTCAATCAAATAAAGAAGAAGGATAATGAGACAGTGAGTGAATTTGAAAACAAGTTTGACAGATTATACAACCAAATCTCGATGGGTCTACCTCCTTCAGATGCAGTTATTCGTCTCCTTTATATGAATGCATTTGATGGGAAATTCTATTTCATCCTGGAGGATAAGAAGCCCACAAGCATGGCACAAGCCAAAGAGTATAGTGTATAGATCGAAGAGAGTTTTCTTGACTCCAAGGTTGATCCTTTTTAGTATCCTCGCACCAAGACATAAGCAAAGACTAAAACTTCCAATAGCAGTGTGCCAAATCCAATTGCTCTTTTGAATCAAAAGATAGACCAGATGACTACTCAGTTCATCCAAGCTCATAATCAAATCATGGGGCGCTTGAAAACTGTGGAGAGAAATCGATTTTCCCCCAGACCTTAGTTTACTAGACAAAAGAGAGATTCCACATGTTGGAAGCCAAGGCCTCAATAAGAGGAAAAATATCCTGACACATTGAACCCAGTTAGGATGGTCAACACAAAAAAAACACCATGGTGTTCTCCTTGACAAGAACCTCATCATGAGGATGAGTGTCCCCGACATGATGAAGACTCCTTTGATGGTATAAACTTCATGGACATGATTTTCAAATTCCGAGAAGAGGATATCTCTCAGGAACAAATTGATGAAGTCAGAAAAAGAGGAAATAGAGAAGGACAACTCAGAGTGTTGAATCAGTTAACAAAGGATCATAGAAAGGAATTGATAAAAAATGAAGTTTTGACGTATGCAAGAAGAAGCTATCCTTCGGTTCCTCCGTTGCAACTCTCCACTCCACTTCAGCCATAGGTGAAAGCTCCTCTTCCATATATAGAGGAGGTGGTCCCACCAACCCCACCTCCAGTCCATGAATTGCTTCCAAAACCAACTTCGACAGAAGAGGAGATTTAGTTGAATATAGTCGTGTCGACTATGTATGAAAAATTGAACATGATAGTCCATGTGACAGAGATGTGCAATATCCCATCCGTGAGAAGAGAGGTCTTGAAGTTATTAAAAGTACCAACCAAAAAAGAGGACCCTCCAATAATCCTAAATACCATGTATCTTGATCGACAGAAGGATACTAACGCTCCTTTCTATCTCTCTTTGGGGATGAATGGTCTATGTTTGAACAATTGTATGTTGGAATCTGGAGCCTCAACCAATGTGATGTCCTTGAAGATAATGGAACAAGTTGGTTTAAATACGACCCAAACTTACAGAAACGTATGTGGTATTGATTTCAAGAAGGTCAAAGCTTATTGGCTTTGTGAAGATGTTGAAGTTTATCTGATTGACTTCCCTCATATCGGTCTCATTATGAACATAGTGGTGATTGATGTTCCAGATGCTTGGGAATTATTCTATCAAGAAGTTGGTTTGTTTCTCTTGGGGGTTTTCTCAGTATGGATCTGACCCACGCACATATACCCATGGGGGATGGTACTTTTGATATTCTATATAGTCGGGAGAGGGATAAGAAGCATCTGATGGATCCCAACAGTCCTGATTATACACGTGAGGGTGAATTTCATGTACCTTGCCAGATCATCAAGTATGATCCTTGGGACCTGCCTTTTATGCAGGAAGATTCCATAGATACACTACTCCCAAGGAAAAATGAGTACAAGGAGAAGCTTGCGAAGTTTCAAGGGAAAGAACCAGGGTCCATCCAGATATTAAAGAAAAAAGATAAAGAACAAAGAACGTGAGAAAGCCATTACAGATGCATTCAACATAGAACATCCTTCGTATCCTTACATTGAAGATATACCTTACATCAACTACATCGAATGAAGTCTTGAATTCATGTGGGATAAGAGGAAGGGCAAGCTTTGATATGATCAAAAGCATAACAATTATTGGTTTGGGCCTTACATCATCAAGAAGAAGTCTGAGAAAGAGAAGTGTTATTTGACAACCTTGGATGAGAGAATGATGTCATTACCAGTAGATGGGTCTCTTCTACGACCCTGCATTTAGGGCACTTGACTTCTTCAGGGCCCAGGCCCTAGGTAAGTAGGTAGGTCATCTTGCTTCCTTGCATTTATATCTTGATTTCTCATAGTAGTTTAGTTTCATCTCATTTTTCATTTTTCTCTACTTTCATATTTCTTTCATCATATTACGTATTTAGTTTAGAAATTTTTGAAAAAATGATAAAAAAATTCTTATCTAGATTAGTTGCATTTTTTGAGATTTTATTTTGATGTATATGAACGAAGGGTGATAGGACCACCCTGTATTTTACATTTGTATGTTTTAGTGTAGGCACAGGTCAGACCAAGATATGTTGAGGTTCCCATGCACTCGATGGCGAGTACATGTCCTCGTGTATGAGACAGATGTTATCCCCATTTCCTAGGGATAACTAAGGAGATGACGTATCAAGGCCCTCAGGTTGTGGACATGGAGTATCGAAAGACAGATGGCTGGCAACTTCCACTTGCATAGACATAGGCCCACCTCACCACCACAGATCTTAAGTTCATCATGAGGGTATCCACCACATCAGTGTAACATCCAGTTCCACTGATCACATTTTTATACTGACTTATTCGTTGATGACACTTGCAAGAAAGTGATCCAATTATGGTACATTATGATTTCTACTTTGATTATGAGTTATGCTATGTTGAGTATTGAGATTTATATGTTATTTTTCTATATGTATATATTGACATGTATTATGATGAGTTTTCCTGAGTGTTCAGGGAACGTGATAGGTTGTGGATGTTGATGGCATCAACGGACTTCCTTGGACTCTGGATTGAATCAGGGAGTGGACTTGTATTTTGGTTTGAGTATTTGATTTATACACATGAATTATATGATGATTTCAATATGGATGTTATTTATGGATTATTGACAGTGTTCTTGTCAGTGGATGAAGGCATGGTGACGCTTGCTAATCTAACTCACATATGGAGTAAAGGGGTCATACACAGATACCAGACAAATGAGGGAGAGGTATGGCAACATCCCTGTCACAACCTACTAGCACTCTCTCCATGATCTAAATGAAATATTTATGGTTACCTCATTCTGAGGGTCCACAATGTCGTGAGGGAAAACTAAGACAGTCGCTCACACATAATTCTAAGGGGCATCCAATAAGTCAGAATCCTTATTCCTTAGAAAATCCCTTAGTCTCTCACAAGGTTGACCAGTGGAGTGTTGACTCCAAGTTTCTGACAAACTTCCAAACTTGTCAATGGCGAGTGGAACCCTTGGAGAACGAAGTGCGTCTTGAAGGGCACGTCGCATAAACAAAATTGTGAGTCAATAAAAATATAGAAGGCCTAGAAAATAAAATAAAAATTCTTAGGCCTTGTTAGAAAGAGCATACAATTAATTAATAAATTAAACTAGGAAACTAACAAGAGTCTAAGTTTAGGATGTTGGACTAAATAAAACATTAAACGGGAATAAGGGGAGCTAGACTAGTAAATTAAGTAAAATTTGGGTATGTGCACATGTGTGCATGAAAATAATAAAAATGAATTTTAAATAAAAGAAAATAAATTCATGAGAGAATAGGTGGTCAACATAGGGTTAGTATCCCAAGCCAATCAATCACTAAATCCTAACTAAAGGAAGACTCCTAATGAAGCTCAAACTGAATTTTAGTTAGGGGACATAATAAAGGAGGGATTGGGGAACTAAGAGACAACTAGGATGAAAAATATGAACAAAATGGGGATGTGAGGGAAAATGACTAATTAAATAAATTAAAAAAGGATTTAACATGTGCAACTTGGGGAGGGTGTGACATGTGTTGTGGGTGAATAATCCTTAATTTAATTATTTAAAATTTTTAATTGTGCATAAGAGAACATATGTCAATGCAATTTTTCCTATAAAAGAAATGGTGAGGAAGAGAGAAGATTACCCTATTGTTGGATGAATATTATGCTCCTGAAATTTTTATTGATTGAGTTTACTTGTGAGAGTTTGTTTCAAACTTGTACAAAGAGGTGGAAGCCTCTCCTTGAGAGGGAAAATGTGTGTTATTGAGTTTCTGACTTTCTGTGTGTGGCCTCTTTGTGGCTCGGGGTCTAAGGGGGGAAGAAGAGTACCCCTATCCTGGGGCTAAGGGGGAAGAAGAGTACCCTTAGCATTGGCAGGGAGGTGCCGATGAAGTCTTGGATTGACAAGTGAAAGAAAAAGACGCAGTACAAGCTTAATTGGAGATTATCCTAGATTCTTTCAACATTCTGGTTACCCGATTTAAATTTCTAGTTACTATATAGTATAGTTGAATATTAAGTTGGGTAATTGAATATGTATTGGACGGATTGGACTATATAGTTTTTGATATATCTCCTATAACATATGCATTATAATGTCCTTTAGCAACAAGATGTAGAGAAAAATATTTGATTTATTCATTTATTTAATAGAAGGTAGCAGGATCTCTTCACCTGATGCATACACAGGAAATTTCGCTACTTTTGAACGAGACATTGAATCGCCTTACTTCACATAGCTGGTGCATTATTATTAATGGAATTGACGTACCCACTGCAATTAATGCAGGCTGTTAGATCTACGCGTCGACTGAGCGTTGTTACTCTTCATCTTTGAAAAATTAAAAATAAAAACTCGGAAACTAACTTAACTTGGGCGAAATGGCGGCATAAAATGTTTGTGCTAACGTTGCTCGATAGTTAACTAAGACGTGTATTTTGGAATTGAATAAACTAACAGATGTCAAGAGTAGTTCACACGTTGTGCAATGGTTGGCTCCTCGTATTTTCCCTCTTAACGCCTATGACGTGCATGTGACGGTGTTAAACCTTTCAAAAATTTAATCGGTGACTATGTCAAAGGTGACTATGTTAAGTTGGAACTCCACTACCATTAAGCTTTCCTTATACATTACCAACATGTGTCTTTTAATTCTCAAACAAATCCTTAAGGTCCACTTATATACACATTATTACATCTTTATACCTTACGATTAATTAAATTTAATATATTTATACTACATAGTAGTTCGAACATTATTCTATATAATTTAGCTTGAGAATTTATTTATCACTCAATAATATCCTTACTTTACAATTATTAAATTGGTTAATTCATTATAGTATCCCTACCTCCCATTGAAAGAAGGATGATTGTAAATTAAACTTTCATATTTAAGCATATACAATTATGAAATTTCCTTGTTATAGAATTTCTACTGAGAGAACCTTTATGTAGGCATGTCAATGATCGTTTGTAATACACTTAGGATATGAGTGAAAAAAATTAAAGGATATTTAGATTGAATTATCATGGACTAATTAAATAAATTTTTTTTTATTTAAACGGACTTTAAAACTAATGTTGTATATTTATGATTGATAAAGACAATTGAGGATATTAGACTTTCCTATCCAAAATGGAAAATAATAATATAAATTTGTGTTATATTAAATAAAGTAATTTGTAAAGGAATTATATTAATTATTAATTATTAATGAGTTTATTAATGTAATTATTATTGTTTATTTGATTGACATTATTGTGGTATTTTAAGAATTTATTGATTTTAGATCTTGATGATATTTAGGCAAATGGTTATTTGAATATTTGAGAATTCATCACCTATATTTCTAATAAATGGTCAAGATCAATCGGATGAATCATGGGCTTGAGCATTGATTATGTATCTTGAAGATCCTAACCTTGCAGGTGTAGGATGGTGGGACGTATATATGTTGTTAAATTTCGTTATCTTAAGTGTGACCTGATGTGTTTGAATCTTCATATATCAGGCCTATTAAATGCTACATTTCATTTGCATTTTGACCCTTGTTGCAAAGTTGCATAGGTGGTATATCTTAGATCATCAAATTATAATGATGTTGTTTAAGAATAGATCGAATACCTAATTGTTATCTTTGTATCTTAATGTCTTGCTTATGTAATTGTCATAATGAACCTTTCCTATCTTGTTTAAAAAAAAAAATTGCTACTTCGCTATATTAGCCTACCTTGTGTTGTGTATGGAATGGTTGTTACATATGGTATCAGAGCGGGTTCTTGTAACATGCCCAACCTCCCACAGGCCGAACATGTCACACCAAGAACGCACTTCTTGGCTGATTTTGAATCTTTGATAACAATTAATTAATAAAGAAATATGAAATACATACATGCAATGATCAAGATTCATACTACAACATAAAATACATGCACAATATACCATGCACAACATTAACTAGAAAGCATGCATATTATAATTACAAATCTCATATATAATAATTTAATACGTAGCAGAAATAAATACACAAACAAAGGAAACCATAGCAGAGAGCACTTATCTTTTATAAAAGAAGACACCAACTGGTTGCAGACCAAGGACGTTCCACGCAATCGTAGACACTTTTGTTCCAAGTCTCAAAAATAATGTCACCCCCGAGCCAGGGCTATGAATCCACAGGGGCGGTTCCAGAGTGTTACTTGGCTTCCCAAACTAATCAACGCTCAAGCTCTCACAGGATTCTCTAACACTCACAGTAATCCAAGTACCCAGCTCTCTTCTACCCAGTCTGCACCACCCAAGAGAATGGGCCTCCACCCTTCTCTGCCACACAGTCCCTCAAGCATTCCTTCTCCTTCTAGAGCTCCAGTGCAGCTGGTCCAGAATCTCCATGCTAGGACTCTCAAAACTCACAGCTGTGAGAAAAGTTGAACACAAGCCAAACATCTTAGACATGCAAGCCTCAAATCATGGCTGGATTACACCATCAATATCTACAACCAACAAAACGTTATTTTTCTTCAATGGTTTGATTTCCTTTCCCAAGCCAAATATGAATGAGTGACAGAAAAAATGGAGTGAGATCTCCATGAAAGGTGTGAACAATGAAAAAATAAGGTGAAAATGAACGCCTGAGGCGACCAACAACAGCACCAGAATGGGGACGAGGATGAGAGTGAGCGAATGACCAAAAGGAATGAGAGAATTAGCCAACCGAAGAACCCCTTCCACATACCAGGGACAATTTTTGTAATTCGTGAGGATCAAGAACCTATTGGCCTTCCCCCCAAGAGCCCACGTAACTGATTCCTCCCCCCCCATTAAACAAAATGGGTAATTAAAAAATGAAATAAACACTTAGCCCCTTAAGCCCCCTCTCTTGTGGAATCATAGCCCCCTATAAATCTAGTCCTTGTCTGTCTAGCATCCAACAATGTATTTATTATTAATAATGATCACACATTACATTTCTTAGGCACATTGGCCTTTTAATAATTGTTTGGGCACTTTGGCCTCTCAGCAATGTAACAATACATTATTTTATATGGGGGCTCAAAACTCGGGGTGTTACATCCCCTCCCCCTTATTTTGGCACTTTCCTCAGTGCATATACAAAAAGCAATCAAAATTCCAAAATTTATTCAAAAAGTTGTGGGTATTATGCCCACATGGCATCGTCATGCTCCTAGGTAACATCTTCAGGACCATAGTAGGTCCACTGAACTTTTACCATCTCTATAACTCGATTCCAGAGAATTTTGACTTTTTGGTCCAGTATTCACGCTGGTTGGACCTGAAATTCTCCCTTTGTCTCTACCTGAATCAGATGCCAATCAATAACATGGTTGGGATCATGTACATATTTCTTTATCAAAGAGACGTGAAATACATTATGCACATTCATGGAAACAGGAAATGAAAACATGTATGGAACTGGCCCTATTCTGTCGAATATCTCAAATGGACCACAGAATCTGGCTGCTAGCTTTGTACAAATACCCAACTTCAAAGTGCTCTTCTTGGGCTTTACTTTCAAAATCACATGCTCTCCTACTTTAAATTCTCTTGTTGTCCTTGTCTTGTCGACACAAACCTTTTGTCTGTATTGAGCTGCCTTTAAATTCTTCTTAATCTTAACCATCTGGTCTTCCATTTCCTTGAGCAACTCTGGCCCAAGTACCACTCTATCTATTGGGTTTGTTACACTTGAAATTTGCACACCTAGGTACCTCGCCCTAAGTGTCGTAAGTGTCATATAACTGTCTCATACACCTTGACACCATAGAATAACTTATGTCACAATCCCTAGTCAATGTGGAGGAGGGATATTTTACATGAAGGCCAAAATACCAAGTGCACATGAATTATTATTAATATTCATGAAAAAGAAATTAATTAAGTGTGAGAATTTACCTCACATTTGGTTTCCTATTTTTTAGGGAAGGTGGAGGATCTCGTGGATGGTTGAAATATTTCTTCCTTAAAATCCTTTAGAGATATTTCCTCCCTAAAATCCTTAAGAGATATTTTCTCCCTAAATATCTTTCAGATCCCTTTTTAGTGGATATGATGAGTGATCATATCCATGGTGTAAGCCTCCAAATCCTATATAATGAGGGATTTCCATGGAGAAGGGGATAATGGTGGAGATTTGAGGTATCAAACCTATGATTTTGGGAGCTTTGTGAAAGGGATGAATGAGGAGGACTTGGGGAAGCTTTTGCAACTGCATCTACAGTCTGTAAGTATTTCTTTAAGAGTTCTCATTAAAATATTGCTTGGCCTATTTCCTTCTAACCTATGTCTCTTTACATATGTTTGTCTTATAGATGGATTTGATTGGAATAATATTATAGAGTAGAGTAGGAGTTCTTTGTCTCATTGTCCATTGCATTGAAGGTGTCAAACAGTGCTAAGGAGCTCGAAGATCAAGCTCAAGTTGGAGCAGCGAGGAAAAACATTGGAATAAGGTGCATCACACTTTCTTCCTTATCCTTCTCTTTCTGATTAGTTAGTTAGATTCAAAGGAATGTTAGCATGTTTTCTGTCTTGGTATAGGGGTCTAGAATCCAAGAAGAGATTCACCTATCCGCAGGGGGGTTTTCCTACAACAGGGTTGTCTCAACTTACTGGAGTACTGCATTTTCTACGATACAAGGCTTCAAATGGGCTCATCTTCAATGAATATTGATACCCATTATTATAGGAAAACTCAACCAAGTGCAGGTAATCTTCCCACTTAGATGGCTTATCCATCACATACATTCTTAACATGTCTTCAATTACTCGATTGACCCTTTCTGTCTACTCATCTGTCTATGGATGGTATGTTGTGTTAAATTTCATATTTGTACCAAATCCTTTGAATAATCCTTTCCAGAAATTTGAAGTAAACTTTGTGTCTATGTCTGAGACAATTGTCTTAGGTATCCCATGCAACCTAGCAATCCCCCTCATATAAAGTTCTGCAATATTAATTGTTGTATGAGTTGTTTTTACAGGAACAAAATGAGCATCCTTTGTCAATTTATCAACCACTACCATGATTGAATTGTGTTGTCTTGTTGTCCTAGGCAATTTAGTTATAAATTCAATGGTTATCACTTCTCATTTCTTCTCTGGAATTGGTAATGGTTGTAGCAAACCTGTTGGGTGTCTATGCTCAACCTTCACTTTCTGACATTCCATACATGTGGCAATTTAATCAACAACATCTTTTTTCATCCCCAACCAAAAGAACTAGCTTCTTACTGTTGTAATTGTTTTTTGGTAACCGGGATGTCCAACATATGGAACATTACGCATTTCCTTTAATACCAAATCCCTTCATTCTTCGGAACTAGGAACATAAATTCTATTTTTATGCATAAGTAGTCCATCTTCCTTTATCTCGTACTCTTCCACTTTCTGTTGTAACTCCTCTTGTTGTAAGCTTTCCTTTACCTATAGGTAATGTTGATCTATAACAACAGCATCTAAAATTCTTCTCTTCAAGTCCGACTGATGCATACTGATAGTTGTAGCGTGCATGAGATGCACTCTTCTACTAAGTGCATCAACAACTTTATTTTCTTTTCCTTTGATATGCTTGATATCAAAGTCGTATTCACTTAAAATTTCCTCCATATTGTTTGTCTGGCATTCAAATTTTGGTTTTTCAAAAAGATACTTCAGACCACTGTGGTATGTTCTTAATTCAAATCTCTTTCCCATGAGATAATGCCTCCACATCTTCAATGCGTGAACAATGGAAGCAAAATCCAAATCACATGTGGCATAATTCCTTTCATGCTCCTTAATATTTATGGACTCATAACAAATGACATGTCCATTTTGAGTGAGGAATCCAACAAGCCCTTCCTTGCATGCATTTGTACATACCACAAAATTCTCATTTGGGTCAACAATCTTCAAAATAGGTGCACTAGTAAGTAATTCATTCAACGAATTAAAATTTTCTTCACATTTTGTTGTCCATTCAAATTTAATTACCTTCTTTTGCAAAGAAGTGATGGGATGAGAAATCTTAGAGAACCCTGCTATAAATATTTTTTAGTAACCAGCTAACCCCATAAAATATCCGACTTCTGAAACATTCCTGGGTGTTGGCCATCCTCTAATGGCTTCAATATTCTCAGGATCTGTTGCTCTACCATGTCCTGAAATAATGTGCTCCAAGTAATAGATTTTTTCTTGGTAAAAAGAACACTTAATCAGCTTGGAATACAATTGATGTTCCCTTAGCACTTGCAATACCAGTCTTAGGTGATGTCCATGCTCCTCCTCAGACTTAGAATAGACAAGGATGTCATCCAGGAATACTATGACAAACTTATCCAAGTAATTTCTGAATATGCCATTCATTAAGCACATAAAGACATATGGTGCATTGGACAATCCAAATACCAGCACTACAAATTCATAATGCCCATACCTAGTTCTAAAGGTTGTCTTATCGATGGCTTCTTCCTTGATTCTTACCTGATGATATCATAATCTCAAGTCTATCTTTGAAAATATATTTTCTCCTCTTAGTTGATCAAAGAGGCCATCAATTATGGGTAGAGGATACTTGTTCTTCACAGTGGACTTATTCAACTATCGAAAGTTAATACACAAACTCAACGTTCCATCCTTCTTTTTGACAAAGAGTATAGGTGCTCCCCAAGGTGAAACACTTGGATGTATGTACCCTTTCTTCAATAGTTCCTCCAACTGCATTTCCAAATTCTTTTAACTCGGGCGTACTCATTCTGTAAGGTGCTTTCGACATCGGGGCATCTCCTAGCACTAGATCAGTAGAGAAATCTATCTCCCTTTTTGGTGGCAACCCTGGTATTTCTTGGAATACATCCTCGAAATCTTGTAGTATCAAGAAATATTCAAGGCTTTGCCCCTTTGTATATTTTGTCTCCTCCACATGGGTTGCATACAATTGAAAATCCTTTTCTGAAACATCTCTTCAGTTGTAAGACTGAAATCTCCCTTATAGAGATGGGTCTTGGAACTCCTTTCACAGTTCTTTTTTTTCATCTCCATCAAGACATGTAAATTTATTTCTATGACATTCTAGGACAGCATGATGTTTTTCCAACGAATTCATTCCAATTAGAATATCATAAGACCCCAACGGTAAGATATTTAGATCAGCACCGGTATTCACACCATTAATACTTATGGAACAACTTATGACCATATCATGGATTCTCCTTTTAGTTCCAGTGGCTAGTGGAAGCAAACTTGATTTCCCAAACTTACTTTTCTCCAAATGTAAACTATCCACTATTATAGGATCAATGTAACAATGACTGGATCCTGAATCAATTAGAATAGAAACATGTTGATTTATGATCTTACCTTCCACCTTGATCATGTTGGATTGGTATTCTGCTTGTCGATCATCTAAGGCTGCATAAATCCTTCCCATGTCTTCGACTGTTGTAGCCTCTTGGATGTTGTGCACAATCCTCACTCTATCCTTTCTATGTGGGCAATCCTTGTACAGGTGATCTTCCTTGCATCCCCAACATTGGAGTGGTGGTCTTCCCCTTTTTCCCAAGAAGTCTTCTTTCTTGGAATCACCCTTAGCATATCGGTCTTGTTCGATTTTTATTAGGCTCACTTCTATTGAAAGGAGGTTTGAATCCCTTCCTCCTCTGATCATACTTCTCTTTCTTCTTCTCCTTCCAAGTTTTATGAATGGACTCTCTGCCCTGGCCTTGCTCATACAAGTATTTATCCTTCCTGATGGCCTCAATCAAGGTCTTGGGCTCATCATACAGAATATTTTCTTTATAAAAGGATGGAATTCCACTCAAAAACCTTTGTATCTTTACCTTTTCATCATTTATAAACCCAACATACTTTAACAACCCTAAAAACTTCTTCTATACTCTGCCATGTTCATGCTTCCCAACCTAAGTTCAAAGAACTCTTGCATTTTCTTGTCATATAAATGCTCTAAAAGGTACTCCTTCTGGAAATACTTTTTGGACAACTTCCAAGTGATCCTATCTCATTAATATGTTTGATCCGAAATCGGATTCAGAAGCCTGACAGGGCTTGAAAAATGCTCAAAAATGAAAGTGCTCAAAATCCAACGAAACCAACACCATTGCGTCCGTCTCGTCTTCTTGATTTCGGTGGTATATTTACTTTGTCAAACGGGGTCCGTATGGAGAAGATATCGCGTTCTGTCCGAAAAGTCAAACAGGCAAAAAAAAAAAAATGCTGACTGGGCAGTCCGTACAGGCTGACGTGGCGGGTCCGTATGGACGACACATGGCAGGTTCGTACAAAACACGTGGTAGGTCCGTACAGGACATGTGGCGGCTCCAGGTGATGACACGTGTCAGGCAGATTTGGACTTTTGGCGTACGGTTGGACCAATCCCGAGGTGACACGTGTCACCACTGAAAGGGTGACACATGGCACGGGATGACATCAGCAGCCTACGTGTCGGATGACGTCAGCAGCATACGTGGCGATGATGTGGCAGGTGACGAGGCAGTACAGCAAATGAAAGGTGGCAGCACGTGGTCCAATCAATGATTGACACGTGGCGTGTTCTGGTTGGTGGAAAAGGTGCCACGTGGCCCAATCAAGGGCTGCCACATGGCACCCCAGGATTGGTTCATTGGGTTATGTGTTAAAAGTTTTGGATTGGTCGGGATTCGAAACCCAGACCTCCCAGTGGGAAAAGGACCGGCGAATTCGTGCTAACCAACTCACCGGCGGGTGGTTCTTGTTACCCATTCGACGTAAAGTTTATTTGAATTTGTTGAAAGGTTCGATGGGCAGTAAAAAGGTTCGGGGCTTAACCCCAGCCCTCGGCGCACATGACCATACGACAGGACCACGGTGGTAGGTTATATGGTTAGCGCGTGGGAATGGATACCGTTTGGGCGGTTTAAACCATTAAACCAACAACCACGGTTATGCCCGTAAGCCCGTGGCCCTATGGGCAGTTACCACGACCAAGAGCTGAGTGCAGAAGGGGCCATCGCTTAGCCCAAGGGCTAGCACTCGGCCATATGGAGCTCATATGACCGAAAAAAGGAGCGTGCGCCCAACGAAGGGGGCTAAAGCCCGTATTCAACTATAATATAGTTGCAAAGTGGGTTTTTAACCACTTTATGGTTTTTTAATTAATTAAAACCATTTTTAATGTAATTGGGAGTTATTGGGTGGTTTTTGAGCCTAACTTCTTGGAGGAAGTTGGAGATGAGCAACTACCTTCCCAACTATTTAACCAAGGCCTATTTGAGGCCATGGGGACAGTTTTGAGGGCATTCAAAGCATAATGATGCTGAGGAGAAGCCAAGCCAAAGCCAGTTTGAGGCAGAGAAGCTGTTGAGGAGGAGACGTTGTCGGATCATTTCTGAGAGCTCCGGATGTCCGTTTTGTGTGTCGTTTTTTGTGCATGGTTCTAGAGATCTGGGCGAACATGACCAGATCAGTATTGTAGCCATTTAGCATTGCAGTGATGTATTTTTGAGATTTTGAACAGAAATAAAGAAGCCTCCCTCACAGAGAAAAGGCCCGGAGACATAGGCAAAGTTGTGTCGAACTCCGTTATCAATCTGCGTATTATGGTTTGTTGTTTATTATTGCATTTCAGATCTGCACATATGTGTATGGCTGTATAATTCCTCTTCTTTCATCATTCTTCACTAAGTTTTCTCAAATGGTTAACTAAGCATGCAAAATTAAAACTCAACCATAAGTCATTAAAAGATCCGGCGGATCAAGTGGTATCAAAGCTAGTTGACGTTTGGATTTGAGTTTTGCATGTTAACCAGGGAAGAGCTCATCTCAAGGAAGAAAATGGCATCTACAGGAGGACTTTCTCAAGATGAGAAGGAGTTCAGAGATTCGGTGTTTTCCATGGCCGAGATGGTGAAGGTGTTGTATGAAGACTACTTGGAACGAAAGAGCACGGTTCAAGTGAAAGCTTCAAAGAGAAACAAAGGAAAAGAAGCATTGAAGGAAGTGCCTTCTACATTTGTTTCAGAAAACACATCTGAGGTATGCAGTGAAGGTTACTCATCAAATTTTCCTCATACTTATCAAGTTGGTTTTGGTGAATTCGAAAAACACACAAAAGGTATAGGTTTGAGAATACTAACCAAGATGGGTTATGAAAAAGGAAAGGGCCTTGGATGTAGAGGTCAAGGCATTGTAAATCCTATTGAAGTTGAGGAAAGGCCTCGATACTTAGGATTGGGATATGGCAAAGGGGACCTTGGAGAGTCTTCCAAGATAGGTTCCAAGACTTCAGAAGCAAGTGATGCTTCAAATGGTCGACTTAAGACTTTGCAAGAACACTTCACAAAAGGAAATGGCGCATCACTTCAAGGCTGTGGTAGTGAATGCAAGTCATCTCCAAAGAAAGGTGAACATCAGCATGGAAGGTATAATGGTCATGTTTTTATTAATTCTCCTTTTGATTATAACAAGCATAATCAAGTAAACCGGAACTTGTGGAAACTTTATCCATGTGCTTATTGTCATTCACCTAAGCATTGTGTTTCCAAGTGTTGGAAGAGACAAACTTTGTACAGGAAGCCTATGTCGACCAGGAAGGAAACACGACATAAAGGCTCAAGTCCACAACGGAAGAAGGAGAAGGGTAAACAGGTCTGGGTGCCAAAAACTCGTTGTATGTTTTGCAACAAGAGTGGACATCAAAAGGCTAGTTGTTGGAAGCTTAATCCAGAGCTTCGTCCAAAGAAGGACAAGAGGATTTTGCATGTACCCACAAAGGAGGAAGGATTACCAGCAAAGCAAGAGGAACATCGTGAAGGAAAGAGACCAGTCACTTGGTTCTGCCAGAAGTGGATGTCTCAGCTTCAGTGTATTTTTCTTCCATTAATGTAATCAGATCCAGAGCAAGCCGGGTGGCCTATCCTGAGCTTGTTGAGTGGTCAGTAACCTTTTGGGGACCAAAAGGTCTTATTGTTGGGAGGCGTGATCCGAAATCGGATTCAGAAGCCCGACAGGGCTTGAAAAATGCTCAAAAATGAAAGTGCTTAGAATCCAATGAAACCAACACCATTGCGTTCGTCTCGTCTTCCTGATTCCGGTGGTATATTTACTTTGTCAAACGGAGTCCGTATGGAGAAGATATCTCGTTCTGTCCGAAAAGTCAAACAGGCAAAAAAAAAAAAATGTTGACTGGGCAGTCCGTACAGGCTGACGTGGCAGGTCCGTATGGATGACACGTGGTAGGTCCATACAGGACACGTGGCAGGTCCGTACAGGACATGTGGCAGCTCCAGGTGATGACACGTGTCAGGCAGATTTGGACTTTTTGGCGTACGGTTGGACCAATCCCGAGGTGACATGTATCACCATTGAAAGGGTGACACATGGCACTGGATGACATCAGCAGCCTACGTGTCGGATGATGTCAGCAGCATACATGGCGATGACGTGGTGGGTGACGAGGCAGTACGGCAAACGACAGGTGGCAGCACGTGGTCCAATCAATGACTGACACGTGGCGTGTTCTGGTTGGTGGAAAAGGTGCCACGTGGCCCAATCAAGGGCTACCACGTGGCACCCCAGGATTGGTTCATTGGGTTATGTGTTAAAAGTTTTGGATCGGTCGGGATTCGAAACCCAAACCTCCCGATGGGCAAAGGACCGGCAAATTCGTGCTAACCAACTCGCCAGCGGGTGGTTCTTGTTACCCATTCGGCGTAAAGTTTATTTGAATTTGTTGAAAGGTTCGATGGGCAATAAAAAGGGATGGGGCTTAGCCCCAGCCCTCGGTGCACACGACCATACGACAGGACCACGGTGGGAGGTTATACGGTTAGCACGCGGGAATGGATACAGTTTAGGCGGTTTAAACCGTTAAACCAACAGCCACGGTTATGCCCGTAAGCCCGTGGCCCTATGGGCAGTTACCACGACCAAGAGTTGAGTGCAGAAGGGGCCAGCGCTTAGCCCAAGGGCTAGCGCTCGGCCATATGGAGCTCATATGACCGAAAAAAGGAGCGCGCGCCCAACGAAGGGGGCTAAAGCCCGTATTCAACTATAATATAGTTGCAAAGTGGGTTTTTAACCACTTTATGGTTTTTTAATTAATTAAAACCATTTTTAATGTAATTGGGAGTTATTGGGTGGTTTTTGAGCCTAACTTCTTGGAGGAAGTTGGAGATGAGAAACTACCTTCCCAACTATTTAACCAAGGCTTTTTTGAGGCCATGGGGACAGTTTTGAGGGCATTCAAAGCAGAATGATGCTGAGGAGAAGCCAAGCCAAATCCAGTTTGAGGCAGAGAAGCTGTTGAGGAGGAGACATTGTCGGATCATTTCTGAGAGCTCCGGATGTCCGTTTTGCGTGCCGTTTTTTGTGCATGGTTCTAGAGATCTGGGCAAACATGACCAGATCAGTCTTGTAGCCATTTGGCATTGCAGTGATGTATTTTTGAGCTTTAGAACAGAAATAAAGAAGCCTCCCTCACAGAGAAAAGGCCTGGAGACGTAGGCAAAGTTGTGTTGAACTCCGTTATCAATCTGCGTATTATGGTTTGTTGTTTATTATTGCATTTCAGATCTGCACATATGTATATGGCTATATAATTCCTCTTCTTTCATCATTCTTCACTAAGTTTTCTCAAATGGTTAATTAAGCATGCAAAATTAAAACTCAAACATAAGTCATTAAAAGATCTGGCGGATCAATGTTCAACTTGCTTCAGTTGATCCCACCACATTGCAACTTTACCATGTAAATGGTAGGTGGCAATTATGGCTTCTAGGTTTGACGAATAGTTATGCAATTGAAAATATCTCCCGAGTCCAAGAAACCATGCCTCAACATCATCTTCCCTTTCTCTTTCACTATCAAAGGATGGTGTCTTGAGCTTCCTCAGTTCTCCTTGCAAATTGTCTACCTCATGTCTCCTTCTTTGGTGCCTAAAAGGAGACACCTCTGAACTTGTTAAGGAATATTCAGATGCAATAAAATTTCTTGTTGAGTAAGGAGGTGAGTGGTTTCTATGAGTTCTGCTAACACTTCTTGAATAACCACCTTTCCTGTGGTTATCTCTTCTTTCACGACCCTTCCTCCTCTTTCTTTGAGCCATTCCTTGTTTGACCTTGCAACTGGTTTAAGCTCTGCAACACTCAAGCATTTATCTGACTTTTCTCTCTCATCAACCTCTCATTGTCTTCCTTGTAGCTCTGCACTTCTATTTTCAGTCTCTTCACAGTTTCTAGCAATGTTTCTTGCTCCCCTCGGCCCTTGTGTCCATTGGATTATGTCTCTGCACTACCAACTATGATATTCTAGCCTTCAGCCTCTTTATCATGGATGGAGGCTCCCTCACCTTCTTCCATTTATTCAATACACATTCTAAGATGATATGTTTAAATCCCTTAATTCTGCAAAATGTGCAAGTGACGATTTTGTCAAAATTAATCATATGCTAAAAAACAATTGTCAACAATGCTACAGGTCATTTCAACTCATGAAGAATATATATAAATATCACTTTCATGTTATACATGGGTCGATACAGAAATTAATTCTGCACAGGTGCTTCCTTCAAACCACTTTCCCAAGTGACCATGCCTCAAAACCGTGGGCCAAATCCTTCTTGGCGCTTTTCTATGTTAGAAATACTATATCTAAGATCGTGTGGTTTAAAATTGATCGAGGGATGAGATCAACAATCAACAGGAGCTATGGGACTCTAGGCTTCGGGAGTTCCAGACTTCCCACACTCTCAACTCTTCTGGAGTTCCAAGTCTCCAGACTGTAGGATTTGTTGTCATGTATCCTTTCCCGATCAACGACTAGTATTTTCTTCGTAGCTCCGGGCTTCAGGGATTTCTCAAGCACCTCTCCACAGATCTCCTGGAATGTTGAAATACCATAGGTCCTCTCCTTCCTTCATGTATCATCTCCTGATCAACGGTTGAGATTAACTCCAATCTTCAAGAGTTTTCGACTCAAACAACCTGCAACTCAAATTATCTGGAGTACCAAGTCTTCGAACCTTGGGATCTTGTGCCATGTGTCTACTGTAATCAATGGTTGAGATGGACTTTGAACTTCGACAGTCCTCGACCCTAACTATTTATGCCTTGAATCCTTTGGAGTGCCAAGTCTCCGGACTAAGGGATCTACTGCCACATGTCCTCTCCCAATTAACGGTGAGGATTTACTTTGCTCTTCGAAGCTTCAGAGATTTCATCTTCATCACACTTCATTCCTTCATAACACCAACCTGGAGAACTCTCAAAGTCTTCATCGGTAACTAAGCACCAAGGAGTGCTACATGGAAGAAAATAAGGCACAGACACGTGTCCCTATCAAACAGGTGACACGTGTCATATACTAACTGGCATGAATGGTATTTAAAAAACATGAGACACAGTGACATGTGGCAAGCATCAAGTGTTTCCACATCACCCTAGGTGACATCAGCAGCCATGTCACTCTAGTGTGTCACAACTTCGGGACTTCAGAACTTTGGAACTTCGGGAGACTTCTCCACACTATACCACAAATCCCCTGAACGTCGAATTCCTGAATACAATGATCTACGAACATGTGTCATTAAAAAAAAATGGTCCAAATTTACTCTGGAGTTTGGGAATTTGGAGGTTTTCTTTGTCCAAAAAAGAAAAAAATTCACCAAAATCTGTCGATCCCTGACCATCAGTCATCTGCAATCGAAGATTTTCTTTGTCTGGGAAAAAAAAAAAAAAAACTTCACCAGAATCTCTCGATCCTCGACCATCGGTTACCGGTGATCAAAGATTTTATTTGGTTGATATTCAACTCTTCACCAAATTCACCGATCCACAAGCATCGAACGTCGACGATTTTTGTTTGCGAACTTCCACACTTAGAATTTTTGACAAAATCCCAAGTGAATCTGGGTCATTGATCTCCCATCCAAGATGATCTTGACCGTTGATTTTCTCCAACTCCCCAAACATATGAAATGAATACGAACCATCGATGTTCCTCATTTTTAAAATCGTCGAATCAATCCCAGCTGTTGATTGGGTCATTTCGCCAAACTTTGCAAACATTCGAATTTTTTAAAATTTTCAAGGACGAATCTCGACCATTTATCCAAGATTGAACACAATCTCAACCGTCGATTCTCCAAACTCTGTCCAACATTATAGTGGTCATTAAAACTTGAATTTTTCTACCTTATAAATAAAATTCGGCTCCACAACTACACAGATCGAATCCATTATCTTCTTAGACAATCATGGAATCATTCAAACTCAGATCTATTCACGAATTTGGGGGATTTCACTCAAATGTTTCCACCGTTTTCCCCCAAATTCACACAGATATATGAAATCTGTGACAATGAATCTTCTCAATCCGTACTTGTTCTGGACCGTAATAGTATGATGTTTGAACCAAAATCTCGGATACCAATTTGTCACATACCCATCCTCCAGCAGGCTGGGCATGCCACACCAAGAATGCACTTCTTGGTTGATTTTGAATCTCTGGTAACAATTAATTAATAAAGAAGCATGAAATACATACATGCAATGATCAAGATTCATACTACAACATAAAATGCATGCAAAATATACCATGCACAACATTAACTAGCAAGCATGCATATTATAAGTACAAAACTTAGATATAATAATTTAATACGCAACGGAAATAAATACACAAGCAAAGGAAACCATAGTAGAGAGCACTTATGTTTTATAAAAGAAGACACCAATTGGATGCAGACCAAGGACGTTCCACCCAACCGTAGACACTGTTGTTCCAAGTCTCAACAAAAATGTCACCCTTGAGTCAGGGCTATGAATCCACAAGGACGGTTCCATAGTGTTACTTGGCTTCCCAAACTAGTCAACACTCAAGTTCTCATAGGATTCTCCAGCACTCACAACAATCCAAGTACCCAACTCTCTTCTACCCATCCTACATGACCCAAGAGAATGGACCTCCACCCTTCTCTACCACGCAGTCCCTCGGGCAATCCTTCTTCTTCCAGGGCTCCAACGCAGCTGATCCAGAATCTCCATGCTAGGACTCTCAGGACTCGCAGCTGTGAGAAAATTTGAACATAGTCCAAGAATCTCAGACATGTAGGCCTCAAACCATGGCTAGATTACACCAACAATCTCTACATACAACAAAATCGTGGTTGCTCTTTAATGGTCTGATTTCCTTTCCCAAGCGAAACGTGAATGAGAAAAGATGAGTGAGTGACAGAAAGAATGGAGTAAGATCTCCATGAAAGGTGTGAATAGTGAACAAATTAGGTGAAAATGAACATATCAGGCGACCAACAACAGCACCAGAATGGGGACGGGGATGAGAGTGAGAAAATGACCAAAAGAAATGAGATAATTAGCCAACCAGAGAACCCCTTCCACAGACCAGGGACAGTTTTTGTAATTCATGAGGATCAAGAACCTATTGACCTTCCCCCCAGGAGCTCACATAATCGATTCCCCCCCCCCAATTAAACAAAATGGGTAATTAAAAAATGAAATAAACAAATATCCCCTCAATCCCCCTCTCTTGTGGAATCATAGCCCCCTATAACTCTAGTCCTTGTCTGTCTAGCAACCAACGATGTATTTATTATTAATAATGATCACACATTACATTTCTTATGCACACTGGCCTTTTAATAATTGTTTGGGCACTCTGGTCCCTCAACAATGTAACAATACATTATTTAATATGGGGGCTCAAACTCGGGGTGTTACAGTTCCACTTTGCGACATCAGACCTGTTATGCCTTCCACTATTTTTTATTTATAGTTAAATATATATCGCTAATACAAATTGAAATTTGTGCATGACATGTATCATGATTAGAGGATGCAAGATGAGTAGACGTCGAGGTGCAGGAGGAAGAGGTACTCTTCCTCCGAGAGCATCCACGTAAGAGGGATCTACTCCATAGGGAGATGAGTAGACTACTGAGCAAGAGCAGGTTGCATTAGGGGATATGGTAAGTATGATGAGATCCTTTCATAGGATGTACGAGGTGTTAATCATCTGCCTTGTTCGGGATGAGGGAAAAGATTATATGCCTAATGAGGGTTCGCAACGCCCTCCAGTGGTTAGTAGTAGCATTCATAAAGAACTCGAGAAGGTGAAATTTCCTTAGTTCTGGGGTGCCATGGACATCTTAGCCACCGAGTAATGGTTGGAGAATATGGCGATGTGCTTTGCACTGCACGATTACACCTCCATCATGAAGGTCTGCATGGCGGTATTTCAATTGAAAGGGAGTATGCTTCTTTGGTGGAAGACACTCCTACCACAACTGAACATGGTCGTTGAAGATGTGTCATGGGAATTGTTCAAGGAACGATTATGAGAGAGATACTTATTGGATGAATTCATTGAGTGTCAGCTTAATGAGTTCAATGCCTTACAATAGGGTAGTTGTACAGTACCAGATTATGTGATCCAGATTATTTTCGGCACAAAATGAGAGCGAAGATATAATAAAGAAATGCACAGAGATATCGCATATATTCAATAATATAATAGAAATGTATCAAAGATGAAACCATAAACACATATATATAGTAATACACGATTTTAATTAATGAAATAAATGTACAGAGACTGTAAAAATACAGAGTGAAAGACTCGCTAGAATGGTGGCAGCTTATCTTTGAGAAGAGATGTGACGGCTACTCGCATTCGCAAGAAGATGATTACAATGAGGCTTTGAAGGAATTTTTACAGTAAACAGGAATTCCAAAAACCGTAGACATCCAAAAACCTAACCCTAGTAGATGAAGCTCCAAAAGTCATGTGGGCCCCGTTTGGGTAAGTTAGTACATCAACTTCGCGGGGTCGTACTTTTGCATACGATCTTCGTTTTAGGTGTATGATAGCCCGTTGGAAAGGTATCATCGAGGAGATTCATTTTGGGAGGTCAATCATGCCTTCAACTATCATTGAGAATATTTATCCCGAAAAACCTTCATTTAGGCCCTCAAAATGGCCCCAAAAGTTAAAACTGCTAAAAATAGTAAATTGTCAAAATTGCCAGAAAACTATTTTGAGCCAGTTGGAAAAGGTGGGTGGCCACCGATATCCACCTAGATCAATCCTCCCTCCGTAGGAAAAAATGGTCTCCATTGTGTTGAGTGTCTGGGGAAGAGGAAAAAGTGTTTGTTGAATCTGAATCTTGGTGAGTTGTTTGCCTTGTTGGAGACGTCGCGCTGCTCGGTTTGTGGAAGGATATCACGAGCATGTGGCTAGAAGGGTTGGACCTTTTTAATTAGTCTGGATACATGAGATTCTTTTGTGAAAAAGGAATATTTACACTTTGCTACAATCTTGTTGACCTGCTTCTGTTGGATAGAAGGTGTTTGGGTTGAGGCTGTAGTGGTTGTAGTATCATTTTGTTCACCTTTTGAAAAGATTGTGAAGAATTTGAATTTGTAGTATGAGATACTACCTTGCGGCACTTTTTAGGTGGAACAGTAGTCGGAACTACCTTTGGTATTCTGTAGAGATGACCCCCCAAAGAAACAATGACACTGTAGGGTCGAGACTCATAAACAGCATGGCGCTTCGACATAAATGGTTGGCCCAAGAGAACATCACAGACATCTAGTGGGGAAACATCACATAATACCTCATCCTTGAAGGACTAGATGTCATATGACAATTGACACTGTTGGTTGACACGAAGATCTCGTCCTTGGCGAAGCCACTCAATCTTGTATGGTTGCGGGTGTGGTGTTGTCGACAATCCCAACTGTTTGACGACCTCTGTTGAGATGAGGTTCTTCTAGCTTCCGCTATCAACAATAAAATGCAGCGGGGTCCCCTTCACCCACATCTGTGAATGAAAAAGGCGCTCCCCCTCTTTAGGATCTGTTGGTTCTTCTGGTTGAATTGTTGCGGTCGCGACAATAGCAGTGGGTTCTACGTCGATGATCTGTCTTTTACCAGTATTTTCATAATCAGATTTTGAATCGGGGTTCGGCTCCTTGTCTTTGATCTCGGCCACCAATGAATGTTTTGAGCAACATTCATCGGTTTTGTGCTAGGGTCTTTTGTGGAAATCACACCATTTTTCGGTGTCCTTTGTCTTCCCATGACCCTTGTTTTCCTGTGGCTTGGACTGTTTTCGGGACACTGTTTGTTAGGGCCATCTTTGTCATACTTTGGTTGTTTCATAATTGCAAAACCGAACTCCCATTTGTTCTGGTGCTTAAATTTTTGCTCAATTTTAACATCATATTGATAAGCAGCACCGAGTGATGAGATGTCCAAAAAATCCATTTCAGTTTAGATGTATCTGTCTAGAGCCCCACGGTATTTCAGAACCAAATGTCATTCGGAGTCTTTGATACCCATCTTAGTGCGCAAAGTATGGAAGATATTGGTGAAGTCCGTAACTGTTTGGCCCCTCTCTTGCCGCAGTGTGGTCCATCTCATGTACTGATCCTCATAGTCACCAACTGGATAATATTGTTCCTTTACTGCGTCCACAAAAAAAT
>JASDQU010099737.1:129366-142953 GCA_032191745.1 Picea mariana
CATTGAGAACCTCGATCTCGAAAAAACTTCATTTAGGCCCTCAAAATGGCCCCGGAAGTTAAAACCTGCTAAAAATAGTAAATTGCCAAAATGGCCAGAAAACTGTTTTGAGCCATTTGGAAAAGGTGGGTGGCCCCCGATATCCACCTGGATCATATATGGTATCATATGTAAATCCCATAAGGAATACCAATGCCTATTGAGACAGACTGTTATGAGAAGAAATATCTCATACTTGTGAATCTGGTTCCTGTGTTGAACAAATCTGAAAATAAAAATGTGGAATTTGGAAATCAATGGGTGACAAATTTGAAAGAAATTGTAAATTGGAATTGATGATAACATTTCACGGTTATTGTATGTGTGTGATACAGGTGAGATTAATTATCTATCTTGAAGGTATGGATGATGGTTTTCAAGCTGGAAAAGCATGGAAAAGACTATTGTTGTGACATGAGAATCCTATGATAAGCCATGATCGCCATATAATATGTTGTGTTGTGGTAACACAGGTCAGAGGGATGCCTCAGTAAAGAAAGTTAGAGGGACACCTTGGAAATAAGACTCGGTGAAGTCCCATAAACTCTTCTTGTGTGAGGAATCCTTGGTGAGGAAAGATGGATCGCCCGAGGGACTGTATATCATAGAATGGGATGCATGAGCCTAGGCCTATAGGGTGAGTGATCACAAGGAAGAGGAGACTTCAATAATTCTTGTAAACTTTTGGTTGGGATCATGCACACAATTGGTATGTCAAGGAAACTATGGGACAAGTTAGTAAGGAAACCAACTGAATGTGGATCCATAAAATTTCACAGACAAGTATTGTGATGATATAAATATTTCCCCTTAAGTTTTGAACAACAGTAAAATGTTTTTGCATGAAATTATGATTAATATGCTTGTTGTTTGAAATCATTGTAAGCATATGACAAAGGCCAAGAGTCTAGGAAAGGACCAAGTGGATAAAAAAGAAATGTCTCTAAATCAGTTGAAGCATGAGGCATGAATGGTGTTGTTGAGATGCAAAGAACACCGAGGATGGTGTTCCTTTAAGGGGGAGGGGATTGTAATACCCTTATTTCCCCCATATTGTAAATATAACTATATTTTTCTAAAACGATGGTGTAAATATTTATGATACTAATGTAAAAAGGGAAATGTTGGAAAAATGTTGAAGGGGATTGCCTATATAGGTCATGATTCCATGAGAGGGAAACAATGAGGAAAATTCCCTTTCCAATTCAAAATTCAAGAAAAATACATATTGCCCATTTTCTAGATTGTGATTAATGGAGGAAGTTGGTAGTTGAAATATCATGTTCCCACATTTATGAACAAGAATGGGTTTTGTACCAGAATTTCTTGCCTCGGAATCATGGGAAGAAAAGTACCCATCTACAAGATTCTAGGTTGAGCCACAAAATCTTGCTAAGAAAGGTAGGAAATGAAAGGAAAATCATGGGCAGAGAGGGAAGAAGTAAAGGAATGGGTCTGGTGGTCATTATCTGAGGAGGGAGAGCATGTGCAGCTCTTTGGTTCTAAAAAGAATTGGAAAAAACAAATTTGTTCTAGGTATGGGAATTAATGGGCAACGTTTTCTAACCAAGCTGATAAATGGGGTTGCAGAGAGGATGATTTTTTGAGGAATCACTCATTGCAGACCCCCTTGCTTGGTAGAGAGAGAAACAATTTTCTAAATTCATGTGGGAAGAGGAGAGCGATCTCTGTCCCTGGCTATTGATGAACAAAAGGAAGAGTCTCTCTCAGAGCATCATGACCTGGCTAAGAGGTGGTCAGTGGTAAATCCATCCAGGGGTTGTTGTGCCTGCGGTTGGGAGGAAAAGGGCACTCCTTTCAGCAGTTGCAACATTTTTTGGGTCCTAGATAAGTATATTTTTGCTAAATCTTTCTAGTGTCAAGTTTAGAGAAATTTACAGATTGTGTTTTAAGAGATGTGTAAGTTTAATTTATGACAAAAGTGGCTTGAGAAATTTAGGTAAAAGGAAGAGAATGTTTAATTTGAAGATAATTTGATTTACTTCCTTATATCTTGATTGTCTGTGTGTTAAAATAATATTTATGGGTGAAATTGTTAAGGTTGATCTACAGTTACAACCTATCTTTTGTTTCTAACGAGAACAAACAAATTAACTAGAATTTCTACATAAATTTAAAAGAGAAAGACAAACTTTTTGCATAAGGCTGATCATTATCTAAAGGCACTCTGGAGTTCTATGTCAGAATACTTAGTAAGTAACAAATTTCAAAATTGTAGTTGTTCTTTAAGGAAATAGTCCAAATGCTATTAGACATTAACATGAATTGTAAATAAGGAATTTCCTAAATTTGTTAAAATATAAAATCTTCAAAAACCTCATTTGGAATTTAAGAAATGTTTATGCTAATGGTGGGCATTAATAAACAATTATGTTAAACTTGTGTTAAATCTCCTAAATTTGGGAAGAATCCCCTTAAATTTTAGTGGGCAGTAAATCCTATCCCGGTAGAAATACCGAAATTTACCGTGGAGGTAAATCTTTGTCTTAGGACCAATTTCCTTAAATTTAGTAAGAGTAGTAAAGCACAGTAATAAGGAAATAAAATTTACTCATTTACCCACGAGAAGAGAGAGATTATAATTATATTTTTAATTTCCAGAATGGAGAAATTTCCTTGGAATATAAACTTTTATTAAATCCCTAGAAATTTATATTTCTTGTTTTCTTATTTTCCTCTAAGAGAAAATAATTTCCTTTAAATTTTACAGGTAACAAAACTGTGCAAGACTATGGAAATATATGTATATATGTCTATATACATATACATATTATTATTATTATTATTATTATTCTGAAAACGAAGGTTGAATTTCTTGGAGCGTGAAAGACCTGAGACCAAAGAGAATTTATATTTTATTATTATTTTAATGCCAAAGCACAACCCATGACCAAAGACTTTAGTCATCTCGTGGGCTTCGGGACTTTGGGGCTCTAGGATGTTTGAGTGATGGATCTCACGAGCTATAATCATCGGAGATGCGAACCCTACCTTTCCATGCACAAATGTTGCATATGCAATAATTATAATCAATTATATGATATTGTATTCAATTGTGATCAAATTAACATAATTGAATATAATAACCCTTTATTTGCAATTTATTATATTATAATTCAAAATAACTCATTGTATTTATATTACGTTGTAATACAAGTGGGTCCCCTCCGAAACTCCAGAACTCTGTGACTCTGGGTTATATGAGAATGAAGAATTGTGTGGAAGAGCCGAAGGTGTGGACCCAGATATCTTTCCCTAATTCCAATATTAAATTATCAAATATAATATTGGAGAATTTTTAAATCCCGGGTGTAATTTTCGAGGGGTATAATATAATATATGATATTATATTAAGGTTTATTAAAATAGACACATGTGAATAAGGCCATCTCTTCTCCTTTCCTTTTTAAATATTAAATAATGTTGAAATGGGCATAAGTGGGGCCACTTCGGAGCTTCGGGACTCCGAGGCTCCATGAGATTTTAGTATAAAGGATTTACCTCCACAGTATAAAGGTTTAATATAATATTTTTAATTGAATTATTATGATATTCGTACGTGCAAAAGTACCAACCCTTCTTCCCTTCTTAATTTGATATTTAATGTGAAATCACATATAAGCATGGACCTGTCGGGAGTTCGGGGCTCTGGGAGTTCGGGGTTCCGAGAGTTCGAAGCTTCTAGAATCCAGGATGTTCGGGGAATATGTAGTGTAAGAGAAAAATGGTAGAAGGTTGAACCTATTTTCCCGTATTCCATTGTATAATAAACATTAAAGGGAATTAATTATATTATATGGTGATACAATTAATTATATTTTCACAAAGGTATAGTATGAGTGGGACCCTCTCTGGAACTCTGACATTCAGGAGATTTGGGTTCATAAAAGCATGATGAGGAATTTTGCCAAAGTCTGGAGGCTTGGGTATTAATCAATACAGATAATCCTAAGTGCTCTCATGATATATTTAATCATATTATAATATAATTAAATAGAATTATATTATAGTATAATTAATAAAAGAACAAATTCGCAATAATAAATATCAAATTGAATATAGTTAATCCTTTTCCCTAGTAAATAAATAAATATGCATGTGTGTGTGTGTGTGTGTGTGTGTGTGTGTGTGAGAGAGAGAGAGAGAGAGAGAGAGAGAGAGAGAGAGAGAAATTACATGGAAATTTGGCATGGAGTTGCATGATGGGGAGGGATTGAATTATATACCTTAATTAAGGTTAATCAACTTTAGTATCTTATGGATAAATTAACATCATTACGTTATAATATAATTACTCATAATTATCATATGAGTAATTAATTGAGTTAGTGGTAAACTAATTCTAAAGGGGAGAAAGAGAAAGTAAAACCTAAGTAATTATTGGGCCATGAGTATTAGGCGAAACAAAAAATAATACTGGATAATTAGTTTGTGGAGAATAATTATCCTTAATGAGGTTTAAGTAATTCTTTACCAAATAATGGTATTCTATGAAATATTAATTAAGTATTTTATATGAGAGGGACAAATGTCATCCTCTAGTCAAGCAAGCCTAAGCGCCCTACGATGACATGGTGAATTGATGCTAACTAAGAACATTAGTGGGATGGCATATGCTAATCTTCAATGGCCTGACGAGTTGAGTGGGGTCCAATAGGATTTTTAAACCTTAGGTGTTGAATGGATCATAACCGTAGGTTGGGAGGTCTTGCGTGCATCGAGACTGTCCATCGAGAGAAAGAGATTATTCCTTGATACCATATAGAGTGTGTTGAGAGAAGGCCCAAGTTATGATGAACTGTCCATGGATGCGTACACCTAAGGGTCGGGTGTACAACACTTTGCAAGTATCATAATGCTATATTTCAAAATATGGAAAGTTGTTTCTTATACAATAAATATTGGTTTTGCAAGGTTAATTCACCATTTTGTAATAATTGTTTGTATCAAAGCATTATTTTCCAAAATATTGTAAGTTGTTTCTTATATTTAATAACTTGCTTTGTCCAAAATAACAAATTAAATCTTATGAGAGCCAACACTATCAAGCTAAAACACTGTGACACCTACTAAATATGTTAAAACAATGTAACAATGAACAAATGCTAACGTTTTAAAATGCATTAGTATAATTATATTAATAAAAAAATTCTAACATGTAAGTATAGGAAATTATTGAAAAAAAATCTAACATGTAAGTACAGGTTTTAGATTATGTTCACATTTAAGTTACTAATTGTTCCATGTAGCAAACCAATATTAAAATTTAAAACAATCCAATGAACATGAAGCATAACCCATAGAAGCGCATGTTTTGATATGCCAAATTCGGATATTGATGGCTAAGAAGCAAACGATTTACCCAACTACATTAGTCTAAAATTTTAGGCAGGGCGCCTTTACACAACAATTTACCCAACCACTGTGATAATCAATAGACGGTTTCATAATAATAATAATAATAATAATAATCTATTTTTAAGGTCACGGCCAAGCCAGCACACCAAATTGGTGTATGAGACCCCCTTGTTTGTGGGATAAGGGACCCCCCTCCGCCTAGCGATTTGACTGGTAAAGTCTACGAAGGTATCCATACCCTACCCCCCTTTGGATTTGAACCTATGACCTCTTAAGAGGAAACACATGTTCTTAACCATTACTCAAACACATATCACAGTAACTGCTATTTTTACTGCCATACCTAGATAGTGCCTATATCTATGTTTATGTTGAAGAGTGGAATATATAATTACTTATCATCACTCAACCATTGGTAAACCCATTTTCGAGCTGCATCCATCATTGTGAACAGAACTAGTGATTGCTAACCCTAATTTGAGCACTTAGGATTTCTAGTGTGAGAAGTGTGAAGATGGATCTTAAACCAAATCCCCGAGGAAGCGCTGACCCTATCGAATTCTACTTGGAGCGTTGGACAATGCACTGCGAATGAGTATCGATACAATCAACAAGGGATAAGCCATAACTTTTTTTAATAAGGCAACGTGCAAAGTTGACCACTTGGATTGTTTTCTTTACTAGATTGTTGCAACGTATATGTTTTGTAAAGGTTATATATACAAGTACGTGTATATGGTATGATGTCGGTGCTTTGTGGTTTTGTATTATTTGCTTAAATTTAATATACATTGTTTTTTATTTTGTATTATACTTTAAATTTAACATGTGTTATGGCGATATTGTATTACATTATTATATTGAATCAAATTATTAATTTTAATTAAGTTAGTGTTAAAAAGGATATAGCATAGTTACATTAATGATATAAAAAAGAAAAAATAAAATAAAATAAAGTTACACACACGTTTAAATCCTTATTAATATGAGACTTATAAAACAAAAAATAAAATAACATTCATAATATAAAAAATAAGAAAGGGGAATATATATGCATTTAACTTGTTATTAATATATTTTCTTATAGTTGCTTCTTTTCCCTCTCCCTTGCTTGATTTTCTCTTTCCCACGAGCCTTATGACTTGTTGCTTGTACCTTGGTAGATTACCCATCACCACCTTGACCATATAAGGACCCGAAAGCATAGATAATAGTTTATCCAGCAGGAGAACCAGCGGGGGACTTTGTAACTAGAGGATCTCGGTATCAATCAAATGAAACTACAGGGACTAGAATTAAAATTGAAATAAATGTATCTAATAAGATAATGTTGTGTAATGATGTGTAATGATCATTAATCTCTTAGAATATGTAGGATAAGAACACACTTACCACATACAAAGTCTCACGCTGAATGAGAACGCACTTACCACATACAAAGTCTCGAATTTTAAATTTGATTTTTCTTCCAAAGATATCACCAAAAAACTTAACAGACTTAACATACAAGAAGTTCTAAATTTCTAATATTTAATCTAAAGGAAGGGACTCGCTGCTTTGCAGCTAAGTTCCTTGTTTATCATTACTTTTGAAGTGTGAGTTAAAATTATTTTTGGTTGGCAAACTACTAAGCTTAAATCAAGTGTTGTAGAGTGGAAAATTGGGTACCCAATAGATTTGCTTAGTCTAATATTGAGGCCATGTACCAACATATTTAGGGGACGCCTTCTAGTAGAGTACCCTTATTTAACACTAGAAAAGTTTTGTTGCAACTTAGTCGTGTGCAAGGCATTGAGAGCCTTACTTTGCCAAGTAAAGTAACCATATGATTCCCAAACTTGCACTAGCCTTGGAAACATATTTTTCCTACTTTGGGGAACACTCTATTTATCCATTAACTCTATTCATTGTCATTTTTTAAAACTTTAGTTTCTTTAAAATTGTATATACAATAAAATTTTATTTTATTTTATCTAATCATTCAATCTTATGAATGATTTAATAAAATATATCTATCATATTTTTTCCAAGGAAAAATTTGCAATGAAAGCCAAGGGATACTTCCCCACATTTATGGATGGCATCCATAGTAAATTCATTGGTGTAAACTAGTGCTCCTCACCCAAGGGGATTTGAATCGAACATTTGTTGGCACAAAACTAGCCAAATGTCCATTAACATGGGAGACAATGAGTTGGGCTAACCCATTGAGTAGAAACGTTTGAAAACATCTCATCCAACCCTTAAGAACTTAAGCAAGAGTGATATTATTGGTACCTTTCCAACCCCAATCAACCCATGAGGGCTAGACATGTCACGAGTGAGATTTAAACTTGGGTAGGGGGGATAATAACTTATTTTCTTAACCACCAAGGCTAGACCCAATTGAATTTTTTCTGTTTAAAACCTCATCGAGTAAATTTTTACAGGCGGGAAAATTCCCTCCTACAACAAGGGAGTGTCACCAGATCAAGGCCCCAATTAGACCTTTATTCGTCTGGAATGGTGACCTCCTCCTATATGTGGGCTCGGTTGCCACTAACATGAAAGTTTCTCCTTGGCCAGGAGACTTGTTCGTCTTGAATCTAAAATCTAAAGTGTCTTGACCTAAATTACAAAATGAAAACTTATCTACCTACCCTATCTCATTCTAGAGGGATATTGTTAATAATATACAAGATGTACGTAAGAATTATTAAATCTCATGAGAAAAATAAATTCACGATCCCAAGAATTATAAAGAAGAGTAACCATCATTACCAAGAATAGCTTATGACAGTTATATCTACACCATGTTGTTAGTCAAAGAGAAGTTTTAGTATATGAAAACGGAGAGATGAAAAACAATAGGCTCATAAGTGAGTTCCAGATACATTGTAATTCCACATACACCATAGATTAATCATAAAAATAATCTTAATAAATGATGTATTCGGCATGTTAGACATAGTCATAGTCACTTAGGAAAAATGATTTATGGAAATAATTCACATCACTCAAGAGCATAGAAATTTGTGAAAATCAATAGAAATGAAACATTCAACTTTTCTTTGCTCTTGGGAAATTGCTAACGAAGACTAGGGTTTATAAATTTTTTATTAAACTGATAAAAAAAAATAGTTTACAAAATAAATTTCAAAACCCTAAGTTACAGAAAGGAGCCTTCTAATTTTACAAGTTCTTTGAAGGCACAGAAATTGAAGCAATGGAATTTTGCCTCTGAAGAAGTTTTGTATTCTTTTTGTAAGGTTGTATATGTTTTTGGACAATTTGAACAGATTGTAGAAGTTTTTTGAAAAAGGCCTTTAAAGTCCTGTCTTGAATTAGAAAGATGTATAGGCTATATAATGCCCAAAGAAAGCCTACAGAGGCTTAGTGTGAAAGACTCCAACATGTATGTTCTTTATGAATATAATTTTTTTTATTTTGAAAAAAATAAAATTTCAAAACCCTAAGAGAATGTTTAATGTAAGAATAAAGCTTAATAATAATACCTAGTAATAATATACATGCTTCTCTTCTTCCATTGAGTCTATGTTCAAAGAAAAACTTATAATTTTCTGACAAGAGAAATCCACCTAGTCATATGATCCGGATTTTATGAGCAGAACGAAATGACTACAGATTATTAACAGGTTCCTAACACAAAATAACAGAGATATAGTAAAATTGGTTTTCTATTCAATAAGGAAATAAGATGAAACTGTAAAATGCAACGGAAACAAGCTTGTTGGAATGGTGGCGGCTTATCTCTGAGAAGAGATGTGACGACTGTGCTCATTCGCAAGAAGATGATTACAATGAGGCTCTGAAGGAATTTTTACAATAAATGGGAATGCCAAAAACCATAGACATCCAAAAACCTAACCCTAGGAGATGAAGCGCCAAAATTCATGTGGGCCCCGTTTGGGTAAGTTAGTACATCAACTTCCCGGGGTCGTAACTTTTACATACGATCTCTGTTTTAGGTGTATGATAGACCATTGGAAAGGTATCGTAGAGGAGATTCGTTTTGGGGGGAATATTGAACAAAAATACATATTTCTCCCCGTTTTCCCAAAAAACATCATTTAGGGCCTCAAAACGGCTCCGAAATGAAAAACTGCTAAAAATAGTAAATTACCAAAATTGCCAGAAAATTGTTTTGAGCCAATTGGAAAAGGTGGGTGGCCACCGATATCCACATGGATCAATTCTCCCTCCTTAGGAAGAAATGGTCTCCATTGCATTGAGTTCCCCCATCATATGAGGAAATTTCTTCTTAATTTGGCCCCGAGTGAGCCACTTGCCTTGGTGCAAGAGCTGCCCTGCTTTGACAACTCGATAAAGCTGGATTCTTTATTGTCGAGTGCCATTGATCTATGTGTCCAAAATATGATCATTGGATGCCTGTTGTATGTAGTCATGCTTGAGCTCTGTTGGTTTCAGTTGTTCTGCTACTTCTTAGGTGTCCAATAATGGTGGGAAATAAGCGCAAAAGGAAAGGAGGAATGTTGAGCTCAAAAGCATTATCCCCCATGACCTTGGTGATGGTTTATGGCCCATAATGTATTGGGAGAATATTATGATAGGGTCATGTAAGGCGTTCTTTCTGCAAGTGCAACCAAACTTTATCGGCCACCTAAAACTTATGTGGCACTCGATGTTGATCATGGTGCTACTTGTACTTGTCATTGGACTTTTGTAGGATATCCTGAACCTATTGGCGGATGTTCTGGATACTCTCAATGAACCAGGTGGCTTTGTAAGCTTCAGTTGGAGCAGGAGATGAGTCAATTGAGGTGACCGCAAGGGGAAGTGCAACATTAATGGGACCCAATGGTTGGAATCCCAACCCCACCTGAAAGGGGTTGTGGTTGGTTGAGCTATGCAGGGCTCGGTTGTAGCTATGATGGACAGAGGAAAGGCTCTCATCCCATGTGTGAGGGTGATTTGAATTATACATGTGAAGGATATGCATAATCATTCGATTTACGATCTCAGTTTGGCCATCTATCTGGGGGTGGAAGGCAATGGATCTGGTGAGCTTGGTGTCCAACAATGACCAGAGGCTTGACCAAAATCTGCTGAGAAATCGACTATCCTGGTCTAAGACAATGCTTTGTGGTATTCCAAAATGTACCCAGACTAGTTCAAAGAAGAGCTTGGCAGTGGCCTCTACTGTGATGTTCTTCATGCAGGCAACCATAATCACCATCTTAGAAAAGAGATCAATAACCACAAAAACACAATCATTTCCCCTCTTGGTGGATGGGAGGCTCGACATGTAGTCCATTGAGATGGATTCCCATGGCATGTCAGGAGTAGGAAGAGGGGTGTATAGGCCCTATTTCTTAGTGGTCAGTTTGGCAATAGCGCAGGCATTGTAGGACCTAATATACTTGTTGACCTCCTATTGAAGTTTTGACAAGTAGAAATGTTTCTGTAGCATCGTCATTGTCTTTTCGACGTCAAAGTGTCCTTCCACCTAACTGTAGTGGGATTCCCAGATCATCTTCACTCACTTGCTTGATGGAACATAGATATGGCCTAGATGAAAAAACAACCCATCCTGAAGATGGAAATTATCAACAACTGCGTTTGCACCCAACATTTGGTAGGTGGTGGCGAAGTCTGAGTCTATCTCATAGAGTTGGAGCCATATAGAGGTCTCATGGCTGCAAGATTCTAGCACCATGGTGAGTGTCGCGACTGGTGTTTTGCTGAGGCAATCGATGACGTGATTGGTGCTTCTTGTTTTATACTTGATGTTGAGGTGGAATTGTTGCAAGTATGCGGACCACTTTTGATGGCGGTCATTCTACAATTTTCCGTGTGTTTGCATGAACTGCAGTGGCTTATGATCAGTGTGGATGATTGTCTCCTTCCAAAGAATGTAATGTCTCCACTAGCGGTAGGCTTGCACAATGGAGTACATTTCTTTGTTGTAAGTAGGGTACTTGTAGACAACATCTAATAGTGTCTCACTATGATAGGCCACGGGGTGGCCATGTTGAGTGAGAAAGGCACCCACAACATAGTCTGAAGCATATGTCTCGATCTCAAAGGGTTGTTGCAGGTTTGATAGTGAAAGTACTGGGATTGAGCACAAGTGTTGCTTCAAATCATCGAACACTTTTTTTTGGTACCGGCCCCATGCAAATTTCTCCTTACCACCACCCTTGGTTATTTGGTTGAGTGCCCATGCAATATGTGAGAATCCAAACACGAACATGTGGTAGAAATTGGCAAGGACTAAGAACCTCTGAAGCTCAGTCAGTGTGGTTAGGGTTGGCCAGTCACGGATGACTTGGATCTTGGCTGGATCCACATGTATGCCATTTTGATCAATGATGTATCCCAGGTAATGGACCTTGTCCATGCCGAAGGAGCATTTTTCCAAGTTGGTGTATTGTTTGTGTTGCTGTAGGGTGTGCAAAACCTCCTAAATATGCTACAAGTGTTCAGCCCAAGTCTTGCAGTAAATGAGAATGTCATCTAGATACACCACTACAAAAGTATTAGTGAATGGTCACAGGATATCGTTCATAATCCTCATGAAAGTGGATGGAGCTTTTGTCAAACGAAAGGGCATGACCAACCATTCAAAAAGGCCTTCCTTTGACTTAAAGGTGGTCTTCCATACATCTGTTTGTTCTATCGGGACCTATTGGTAGTCAGACTTCAGATCAATCTTACTAAATTATTTAGCCCCCGTGAGTTGATCAAGGAGGTCGTTGATTCGGGGAATCGGGTACCGGTTTCTGACTGTGATTTTATTCAAAGATCGGTAATCAATGCAGAGTCGTCGGTTTCCANTGTTGCAAGTATGTGGACCACTTTTGATGGAGGTCATTCTACAATTTTCCTTGTGTTTGCATGAACTGTAGTGGCTTATGATCAGTGTGGATGATTGTCTCCTTCCAAAAAATGTAATGTCTCCACTAGAGGCAGGCTTGCACAATGGAGTACATTTCTTTGTCATAATTAGGGTACTTATAGACAACATCTGATAGTGTCTCACTATGATAGGCCATGGGGTGGCCATGCTGAGTGAGAACAGAACCCACAACATAGTCTGAATCATATGTCTTGATCTCAAAGGGTTGTTGCAAGTCTGGTAGTGAAGTAATGGGGCTGAGCACAAGTGTTTCTTCAAATCATCGAACGCTTGTTTTTGGGACCAGCCCCATGCAAATTTATCCTTACCACCACCCCTGGTTATTTGGCTAAGGTTCCATGTAATATGGGAGAATCCAAACACGAACCTATGGTAGAAATTGGCAAGGCCCAAGAAGCTCTGAAGCTTAGTGAGTGTAGTTAGGGCTGGCCAGTCACGGATGACTTGGATCTTGGTTGGATCCACATGTACGCCATTTTGATCAACGATGTAGCCCAAGTAATGGACCTTTTCCATGCCGAAGGAGCATTTTTCCATGTTGGTGAATTTCTTGTGTTTTCGCAGGGTGTGCAAAACCTCCTAAATATGTTGCAAGTGTTCAGCCCAAGTCTTGCAGTAAATGAGAATGTCATCCAGATACACCACTACAAAAGTATTGGTGAATGGTCACAAGATATCGTCCATCATCCTCATGAAAGTGGATGGAGATTTTTTCAAACCAAAGGGCATGAACAACCATTCAAAAAGGCCTTCCTTTGACTTGAAGGCAGTCTTCCATACATCTGTCTGTTCTATCAGGATCTGGTGGTAGCCAGACTTCAGATCAATCTTACTGAAGTATTTATCCCCCGTGAGTTTATCAAGGAGTTCATTGATTTGGGGAATCAGGTACTGGTTTCTGACTGTGATTTTATTCAGAGCTAGTTAATCAATGCAGAGTCGTCAGGTTCCATCTTTCTTCTATACCGACACGATGATGAGTTGGGACGAATTTTCCCCTTGTGGAGTAGTTCTTGGATCTGTCGCTTGATCTCCTCATTCTCTAATAGAGAGCGGCGATAGACTGGCCTATTGTGTAGCAGTGCGTCGGGGGTCAGATCGATGGGGTGCTTGACCTAGCAGTGTAGAGGTACCCCGGTAGGTGAGGAGAAGATATCTGAGTATTCTTCCATGACCTTATCTACTTGTTTCTGCTCTGTGGAGAGGTTGGTCGCAAACACCCTAGATGTGGTTGTGATCTTTCACTTATTCTGAGAGCGAATCATGAAGAAGACAAACTTCCCCATCTA
>JASDQU010099737.1:161552-214112 GCA_032191745.1 Picea mariana
CTTCCAAAATGGTTTTTTGATGAATATGGGCATGTTCCTATCGACGGGCGTTGAAGGATGTGAGAAAAATTCTCCATCATTTCGTCCCTCTGTCGTGTGAGAGCTTGCTCAAGTAACAGATTGATAGGATCGTCTGCTCCGTCGTTTTTCTTTTCTTCTACCATGGAAGGTTTCTTGAGCGTGAGAGAGCGATTGTATTCAAAAGATACAAGCTCAAGACCCAACTTGCTATACTCAGACCTCGTCGGGGACATGCAATAAAAAAACGATCAAGAGCAACCTGCTTTGATACCACTGATCTAGATTATGAGAGCAAAGATATAATAAATAAATGCACAGAGATATCAGAGATATTCAATAATATAACAGAAATGTATCATAGATGCAACCATAAACACATATATACAGTAATACATGATTTCTATTAATGAACGAAATGTACAGAGACTGTAAAAATACAGAGTGAAAGACTCGCTAAAATGGTGGCATCTTATCTCTAAGAAGAGATGTGACCGCTACTCGCATTCATAAGAACATGATTACAATGAGGCTCTGAAGGCATTTTTAGAATAAATAGGAATTCCAAAAACCCTAGACATCCAAACACCTAACCCTAGGAGATGAAGCGCCAAAAGTCATGTGGGCCCCGTTTGGGTAAGTTAGTACATCAACTTCTCGGGGTCGTAACTTTTGCATACGATCTCTGTTTTAGGTGTATGATAGCCCGTTGGAAAGGTATCATCGAGGAGATTCATTTTGGGGGCTCAATCATTCCTTTGGATATCATTAAGAAGCTCGATCTTGAAAAACCTTCATTTAGGCCCTCAAAATGGCCCCGGAAGTTAAAACTGCTAAAAATAATAAATTGCCATAAACTTGTTTTGAGCCAGTTGGAAAAGGTGGGTGGCTACCAATATCCACCTGGATCAGTATGAGGCCAGTTACATGGAGATACTCAGATATGATCCACATCGAAACATTGAGAAATTAAATATTAACAAGTTTGTGTTCAGTCTCAACTTCAAGATCCATGCTAAGGTGAGGATCTTAATGCCTCAGACTTTGCATGATGCAGTTCAGAAGGCTCTCATTACTGAAGAAGAATTGAATAGTGGGGGTCAAGGAAGGACTCCTTCAATACAGACAAGACAAACACCTCATCGAACGTCGCAACAACAAACGCCAATCAGACATACTTCTAGGCATTAAGATACACCCATAGGACATGTATTCTTGACACTGTGTCGATAGGATAACCATCAGAGGACTCCATACAGAGAACCACATCATCATCAGTTGTGTCGCCCATGACAGTAGCAACAATAGTCTATATATTTTCCGTAGAACAGATCAAGGCCTCAAAACCCTAGACCAACAGATTCTTCCTCTGGGACTAGGAGCATCGGCCCTTAGAACGGGTGTTACTTATGGAGAGCCACATTATTAGAGAGATTTTCCTATTCATAAGGCAAGTTCTTACATATCAGCAGGACAAATGACAGTGGGATATTTGGGCAAGGCCCATAGGATTCATGCAACGGTTAATAACCGTCAGGTCGAGCATCAGTCTACAGTGCTTGAGACTCTAGATATGATACTTGATCAACAATTTAGCGTTTTGATAGATCTAGGAGATACTGAGAGTTTTATATCTAGTGTTGCATTTAAAAGAATTAAGGTGAAGGCAGTCGAACAAGATGAGTTTAGACATGTGGAAATGGCATTTGGTGCCAAGCAAAAGGTTAAAGGAAAGGTTAAGGATTGTAACATTAATTTGGGTGATTTCGTCACAAGTGTAAACATGTATGTTACAATCTTGGGATCTTATGACATCATGATTGAAATGGATTGGTTATAATCGCACGACGCGATACTGAACTGTAAGACTAAATGATTAATTTTGATAGATGATTTGGGACAGAGTAGAGTAATTATAGAAAGAAACCAAGGAATGTCATTGATGTTTATTTCTTCCCTACAATTACAAAAAAAAATGTGCAAGGGATGTAAGTAATATGCCATCTTAGCGCTTAACGAAAAAGGAGACATGAAAGGATTAGAAAACATTCATGTAATATCAGAGTTTGTCAATGTATTTCCTGAGGAACTACCAGGTTTACTGCTTGAAAGAGAATTGGAATTTACCATAGATATGAAACATGGAACATAACCGATTGTTAGGACACCTTATCAGATGTCGACACTGGAATTGCAAGAGTTAAAGATGCAATTGAAGGAACTATTGGATTTGGGACTTATACGTCCAAGTGTATCACCGGGGGGTGCATCGGTGGTTTTTGTAAGAAAGAAGGACGGATCGAGGAGGCGTTGCATTGACTATAGTCAATTAAACAAAGCCACAATCAAGAATCAATATTTTTACCTAGGATTGATGATTTATTTGATCAAATTAAGGGAGAGACGGTGTTTTCAAATATTGACTTGAGATCGGGATATCAACAGTTACGAATCAAAGAAGAAGATATCCCTAAGATCGTGTTTAAAACAAGATTCAAACATTATCATTTTATTGTTTTACCATTTGGATTAACGAATGCCCCAGACGTATTTATGAGTTCAATGAATGGGGTATTCCCAGAATACTTGGACAAGTTTGTACAGGTATTTTCTGAATACATACTAATTTACTCTCAGACAAAGGAAGAGCACGATAAACACTTGAGATTAGTTTTACAGTGTTTAAGAGAAAACAAGTTGCACAAGAAGCTGTCAAAATGCGCAAAAGCATTTCATAAGCTTAAGTAATTATTAACAACAACACCGATACTGAAGGTTATGAATATAGACAAAGAATTATTGGTATGCACTGACACATCCAAGGAAGGATTGGATGGAGTATTAATGCAAGATGGTCTAGTCATCGCATATATTTCAAGGAAGCTAAGAAAGCATGAAGAGAACTATGCTACGCATGACTTGGAATTGTTAGAGATTATTTATGCCTTGAGAGTTTGGAGATATTACCTTATTGGATGAAAATTTGAGTTAAAAATTAATCATTGTGGATTGCAACACATTTTTACTCAGAGTGACTTGAAATCGCGGCAAAGGAGTTGTTCGAAACTTTTAAGAGAATACGATTTTGAGATCACGTATATCAAGGGAACATTTAACAAAGTGGCATATGCATTGAGTAGGAGACCTCACAATATTCTCAGTAATAACACTACAGACGAATCTTTGAGAAAATATTTTAGCGTTACATATTGATTACGACTTGTACAAGGAAGTAAAAGATAATATTGGACAAGATACGATGATGATACCTAGATATGAGGGCTATTATTTGGACAGTGATGGACTTTTAAGGTATAATAGTAGAATTTATGTACCACCAAATGATGAATTAAGAAAGTTAATTTTGAACAAAGATCATAGAGCAGTGTATATGGCTCATCCTGGAGTCACGAAGATGAAGGTAGACCTTAAACCTTTATTCCTTTGGAAGGGAATGAAGACAGGTATAGTTAACTATGTGGCGACATTTCTTAAATGTTAGAAAGTGAAGGTTGAACATAAATATCCAGCGGGATTGTTACTGCCACATGTGATTCCTGAATCGAAATGGGAAGTCATTTCAATGGATTTTATTGTTGGATTGCCACTGACAACAAGGAGACATGATTCTATTTTTGTGGTCGTTGACACTTTGACGAAGAGTACACACTTTATTCCAGTTCATACGATGTATCATGCATCGGACATAGTTAGATTTGTTGTTAGTGATATTATAAGATTACATGGTGTACCAAGAAATATAATATCTAATCGAGGATCAATACTCACGGGACGATTTTGGACTAGTTTCCAAGATGCTTTGGGAACTCAATTGAATTTAAGTACAACATATCACCCCGAAACAGATGGAAAAACTGAAAGAACAAATCAAATTTTAGAGGATATGATTCGAATGTATGTGATGGATCAACAAAAACATTTGAAAGAATTGTTTCCATTGGTAGAGTTTGCATACAACAACAATTATCAGAGTACGATTAAGATGTCACCTTTTGAGTTTCTTTACAAATGATCGTGTCGGACACCTATGATTTGGGATCGACTAGAGGATAGGGTCCTGGTAGGACCAGAAGTGATTCAAGAAATGGAAAATCACATGCAATCCGTAAGACAAAGGATTAAAGAAGTGCAACATCGGAAAAAGAGTTATGTTGATGTGCGTCGCATTGACCACAGTTATGAGGTTGGTGACAAAGTTTTCTTGCGGGTGAAACCACATAAAATTTCGATTAAGTTTGGAAAGGGTGCTAAAATCTCTCCAAGGTTTGTAGGACCTTTCAAAGTTTTGGAAAAGAAAGGACACGTGGCCTACCGACTAGCCTTTCTTGATTCTTTGAGGCATATGCACGATGTGTTTCATGTATCTGTTTTGCGACATTATATTTCAGATCTATCACATGTTATTGACTTGAGTTATTTGCAGGTGTCAGATGAGGGTGTTGTCATGGCGGAGCCAATCCGCATACTGGACCGACCGCTACGACATCGAATAGTCAATTAGGTCAAGGTCCAGTGGGACAATTATAGTCCACACTCGGCTACATGGGAGGACACATATGAGATGCGTCTACAATTTCCTTATTTGTTTGATAGATTGGATATATAGATTAGTGTCAGATACATTTATTGATTTTATTATTAGATAATACAAACTTCATGACAAATTTTAAAACAAGAGGGGTCTATGTAACATCCAGTTCCATTGATCACATTTTTATACTGATTTATTCTTTGAGGACACTTGTGAGAAAGTGATCCAGTTATGGTACATTATGATTTCTACTTTGATTATGAGTTATGTTAAGTTGAGTATTGGGATTTATATGTTATTTTTCTAGATGTATATTTTGACAGGTATTATGATGAGTTTTCTTGAGTGTGCAAGAAACGTGATAGGTTGTGGATGTTGATGGCATCAACGAACTTCCTTGGAATCTGGATTGATTCGGGGAGTGGACTTGTATTTTGGTTTGAGTATTTGATTTATACGCATGATTTATATGATAATTTTAGTATGGATGTTATGTATATGGATTATTGAAAGTGTTCTTGTCAATGGATGTAGACATGGTGACGTTTGTTAATCCAAATCACATATGGAGTAAAGGGGTCATACGCAAAGACCAAACAAATGAGGGAGATGTGTGCCAACATCCCTGTCACATCCTACTAGCACTCTCGCCGTGACTTGAACGAAAGGCAAACGATTACCTCGTTCTGAGGGTCTACGATGTCGTGAGGGCAGACAGAGACAGTCGCTCATGAAGAATTCTAAGAAACACGCAATAAGGTAGAATCCTTTTTCTTTAGAAAATCCTTTAGTCACTCTAGTGTCTGACAAACTTCCAAACTAGTCAATAATGAGTGGCAAGATCTCTTCACTTGATGAATACACATGAAATTTATCTACTTTTGAACGAGACATTGAATCGCCTCACTTCACATAGTTGGTTCATAATTAATAATGGCATCGACGTACCCAGTGCAATTAATGCAGAATGTTAGAGCTTGGGTCAGTCGATATCCAGATAATCTACGCGTCGACTGAGGGTTGTTACTCTTGATCTTTGAAAAATTATTAAAAAAAAAATCGGAAACTGACTTAACTTGTCTTCATAGAAGGCGAAATGGTGACATAAAATCTTTGTGCCTTCGAAAATCTTAATGCCTATGACGTGCATGTGAGGGTGTTAAACCTTTCAAAATAAAAATAAAAATTGAATAAGCGTAGGTTACCTTTAAGAGGTGACTATGTTAAGTTGGAACTCCACTACCCTTAAGCTTTCCTTATACATTACCAACATGTCTTTTAATTCTCAAACAAATCCTTAAGATCGAGTTATATACACATTATTACATGTGTCTATATCTTACGATTAATTAAATTTAATATATTTATACTACATAGTAGTTCAAACATTATTCTATATAATTTAGCTTGAGAATTTATTTATCACTCAATATTATCCTTACTTTACAATTATTAAATTGGTTAATTCATTATAGTATCCCTACCTCCCATTGAATGAAGGATAATTGTAAATTGAACGTTTAGATTTAAGCATATACAATTATGAAATTTCCTTGTTATAGAATTTCTACTAAGAGAACCTTGCATGTCAATGAACAACATAGTTTATAATACACTGAGTGAAAAGAATTAAAGGATATTTAGATTGAATTACCATGGACCAATTAAATATTTTTTATTAAAAGAGAATATAAAATTAATGTTGTATAGGGTCTTAGACCTTCCTAGTAGGGTCTTTTGGAATAGAAAATAATAATATAAACTTGTGTTATATTAAATAAATTAATTTGTAAAGGAATTGTATTAATTATTAAACATTAATGAGTTATCATTATTGTTTATATTTGATTGATATTATTGTGGTATTTTAAGAATTTATTGATTTTAGATCCCGATGATATTTAGGCAAATGGTTATTTGAATATTTTGAATTTTATCATTTACATCTCTAATAATGTTTTAAGGCTCGAATTGTGCAAATCTTAAATAAGTAGGTGCGATGAGTTTTGCTTGTAATTTTGTTATGTCACCAATAGATTTATTAGACTTAGTATGGTATTTTAAGTAGATCGTAATATATTGAGTTGTTCAATCCTCTGATCAGATGATTTAATTTTTTAGTTATTTTACCGTTGAATTTAGTCTTGATTGTTAGACTAGGACTAATTATGGGAATATATATCTTCATGTTCCTCAAAACATCTTCTAGTCCTGAGACCTTAAATGGTCAAGATCGATCGGATGAATCCTGGGCTTGAGCATCGATTATGTGTCTTGAAGGTCCTAACCTTGTAGGTGTAGGATGGTGGGACAAATATATGTTGTTAAATTTCGTTATCTTAAGTGTGACCTGATGTGTTTTAATCTTCATATATTAGGCCTATTAAATGCTACATGTCATTTTCATTTTGACCCTTGTTGCGAAGTTGCATAGGTGGTATATCTTGGATCATCAAATTATAATGATGTTGTTTAAGAATAGATCGAATACATAATCGTTATCTTTGTATCTTAATGTCTTTCTTATGTCATTGTTGTAATGAACCTTTCCTATCTTGTTTAAAAAACATTTGCTACTTTGTTATATTAGCTTACCTTGTGTTGTGTATGAAAGGGTTGTTACAATCAGCTAGCTTCCGAAAGATATTGGATATTTCTCCATGAGGTACAAGCTAGGTATCATGGTGAGTGTCATTTCAATATTTGAGGCATTTGAGTTTGTTGCATTTAAAACAAGTTTTGATTATGTAACGCCTGCTTGGAAATTATATTATTTTCTGTGTTTCACCTTGGTGGTTGACATTGTGCTCTAGTAAGTGGTCACCCTTAGGGATAGGTTTTCTACTAGGAGGTCCCCTTGACAAGTCATCATTCCATTCCCTATCATATGTATCACTTTCCACATTCCATCCCTTCGCCTCCTTATCTTTTGGGATTTTAGGGTGTATTGTCCCAATAAGGGATTGTCCCTCATTTCATGGGAAGAAGGGGTTGAAGGCCCAAAGGGAATGTGGTTGGAAAAAGATAAAATACAAATTATGAACCTTCCATATGTGCACCCAAAGAGGTCTTGAGAAAATTATTTCCCCCATCCATGTCACCTTCTCCACATGACTTAGAGAGGGTTCCACTTGGGAAACACTCCTTGACTTGAGGTATTATTCACCAAATAGGTCGCTTTGTCAACCCTCCCATACCTAAACTTGTAAAATTGCATAGGGTCTTTGAGCACTTGTTTAGTTTGATGGGGTGGTTTTTGATGCACATGCTTAGGTGGCTCTTTTATTGATTTTATTTACTTATCATGATGCATTTGACTTGATATCCTTAGAGGGCGTATTCATTGTCTTTGCAGGACCTTGCTTGCTGGACAATTTTGGAAGAACAAGCCTAGCTTGGGATTCCTTTGGGATTGAATCCCACAGGTTGGATACCATGGCCCACACACCGGATCATGATGGTATCCTTTGGAGGTTTGAGAGAAACCTTGGAGGATCTATCCTATCCCTTTAGAAGCCCAACGTTTTACTTCTTGAGGCTAAAACATTACACTTGGAGGGCTTGACGTCACCCTAGGGCTAGGATTTAGTGGTGGAGATGGACACTTGAAATTTTTGGAGGAGGAAGACCCTTTGCATGAAAAAGATGAGCCTAGTGAACAAGGGAGGATCCTTAGGAGGCCCAATGACCTCCTCGACTTCCTCAACGACTTGCTAAAAATGTCAAAACATCACCCCTCAAGGGGATGACATCATTTTAGGGTTTCTTATGTGCATTTTTTAAAAGTTAAATTTGAATTTATGATGTAACGGGGAAAATCAAAGGGAGACGTCTCCCTTGTTTTTCGGTTTACCCTAAGTTAAGTGGACAAACAATTTTAGGAGTATTTGTATAAATAAGAATGATTTCATTTCATTTTTATCATAGCTCTCCCATTTGGAGAAGACTCCTTGGTTGAAATCTCGCCCTATTTGGGAAATTCCACTTGTCTCTATTTGATGCTTTCTCTTTTGATGGTTTATCTTGGCTATTGGATGAAGAAGTGATGCATTATCTCTTGTGGAGGCTTATTCTTGCATTTGTGGTCGAATTTTCTTGGTCAAAGAGAGTTTATATTGTTAATGCTTGGACTAGGTAAGGAATCTTTGTTTTGTTCTTGTTTCTTTCTTGGTTACAAGGTTAATTTGCTAATCTATTGGGGAGTATAAAGGAATACAACCCCACTAAGGATATCATGATTGTATTGAATAAATAGTTGTACAAAGGTTACTATCAGAAGTAAAAGGGCTTACACCCTCCTAGTCTTGCTTTCCTTAGGGATTAAAAGGGTTTAGACCCCTAAGGAAGTGGTAAGGCCAAGGCATTCACTAAAGGACTCCGTAACCCAATAGTTCAAGGCACTAATTTCTTGCATTGGAGAAATAAAGCGTTGCAATGGTATACGTGAAATCACAAGCTATTGAAATTGTTTGAATTGGAATATTTTCTTGGTGCTTTAGGCTTGCTAAGTCCACTAAGGCGTCATCTTTGGCTAAGGATTTATTATTGTTGTCATAACTTAAAAGATACAGCCATTAGGGCTCCAGAAAAACACTTCATAACTTTCAAACATACTCATTTTCTAACCATCAAAGTTTGCTACAAAGCTACCAAATTAATCTACTAGTTGTTGTGCTTATTTTGGGTGGCTTACTTGCAAGTTTCGGTGGTTGGATTTTTCTGTTGTAGAATTTGTTTGCTACACCCATAAGTCTGCAATAATATATCTTCAATACTTGCATCTAACAACCTTTATTTTTTGCTAAAGTATTGTGCTATCATACTTGAGTTACACTAGTAATTGGTAGTTAGTCTCTTGCATATTTTCTTGGACTTCTAGTGAATTGTTTAGTATATATTATTATTAATTCATTGCTGATTTATCTCAATATATATATCTTCTAATTAGGACAGAAATATTCACTTTCTTTTCCATTAGATTATTGGGCTTGTATCTCATGTTTTCTTATGTCTCGGACATGTACAACAATCCTCCGCAGGTGCTCAATCACTTGGAAACCATTGACAATCTCTGAGACTCTTTTGTGAGCCATCCTCCACTTAGTAATTTGACCTATAGGGTCTTCACTTCCATATTCTCACTTTCCACTTCATTCCCCCCAAGGGTCACACGAGATTCCCCCTTCTATTGGATTTATCCTTCACTAAAGTGAGGGAGGTTTTATCCAAGGTAACAGTGGGTAGACTCTCCCACCGTTATCTCCATCTCATGGATTGGATCAGGCTTTTCCCAACCCACAGTTTGTGCGATAACAAAGCCAAAAGGAGATAGCTAAGAATGGGAAGTTGCCCAAAATTGGTAGCAATATATTGTGGGCCATTTGAAGTCCTATAGAGGATAGGGTGAGTTGCATACATGCTTGCATTACTTTCATCCATGAGAACTCATAAAATGTTCCATTTTTCTTTATTAAATAAGTATATACCTGGTCTTAATGATGTAATTGATTGGTCTGTGATCCAAGTGGAGTACGGAGGGGATTTTTGGGTGGAGCTAGTGTGAATCTTCGATCAGAAATTCGAGGTGCCGAGGAAGAAATCCATTAGAATGGTAAAGGTTCAGTGGACCTACTATGCTCTTGAAGACGCCACCTAGGAGCATGAGGAGGCCATGCAGGAAGAGTACTCATAATTTTTTGAATATTTTGAAAGAAGATGAATGTACTTGTGTACATAAGCGAATGAAGACTCGATTTTGGTAGCTGGGAAGTCCTAGAGCCATATCTCGAATGATTTTTTTTTATCTGTGCTTGGGCCCTAGAAGGGAAGTGGCGCATCCCTAGGGACTACGGTGCAAAGAAGGGGGTAAAATTCCTTTGGTTTTGCAGATTGCGGAGAAGAGAGATTGATGGTTGGAATTTTTGTGAGAGTTGTGAACTTGAAAAAGTAGCAAGTATTTAGTTGTAAAAAGATTTGTATGTAAATATGCAAATCTGTATGGTAACGTGCACTGAGGACAATGCATTTTGTAGGGGGAGGGGAATGTAACAGTCTTTTTTTAATCCCAATCTTAGTGATGTATATTGTACACATGATATATGACCATGGACCAAGCAATGTAATATGTAATATTTATAAATCATAATGATAAATAAAGATAATGCCAACTGCAGGTGGATACAAACAGATTAATGGGGGGATAAGTTTACACAGGAGAGGGGAGGGTCCAAGGGTCCAAAAAATGGGAAATATGCATAGGTATTAATCTCAACCCACTTTGTTCTAGAATTTACCTTGTGTATGAACCTTCTATTTCCTTTGGAGTGTTTCCAAAGCCAATAATTGAATGCATGTAAGAGGGTGGGTGTGAGAAGTCACTTCACATATATATTGTAAACCATAATGATAAATAAATATAATGCCAATTTTAGGTGGATACAGACAAAGTAATGGGGGGATAATTTTACACAATAGAGGGGAGGTTCTAAGGGTCCAAAAAATGGGAAATATTCATAGGTATTAATCTCAACCCACCTTGTTCCAGAATTTATCTTGTGTATGAACCTTCTATTTCCTTTGGAGTGTTTCCAATGCCAATAATTGAATGCATGTAAGAGGGTGGGTGTGACAAGTCACTTCACATATATATTGTGAGCATCGGGTTGATTACAATCCTCCTTAAGAGGAGTGTGAGTCAAGAAAGAAAAAATAAAGAGGAAAATTGTATGGGAAGGAGAGACAGTTTTTTACAGTTCTGGGACAACTAGTTTTGGATTAGTGTAGGAGAGTGGATTGTTGGAGCTTGAAGGATCCATACAGGGTATGTATGCTAGATGTTTTTGGAGCTTCAATGGAATAGAGAAGAAGGTTGTTAGGACTGTAGAGTGAACTCCCTGTGTGAGATTTTTCCTTGAGAACATTAAGATGTTGCTTTTATATTATCCTAACAGTTGGCATCCCCGAAATCCCCAGTAGAGAGATTCATGACCAACCTGTATTGGATCCTTGGAGGGAAGTGGGAAGGCCTGAGGGATTTTGAACAATGAAGGGGGGTCCCCTTCCTTGGGTTATGTAAGTTGTGGGGAAGAAAGTTGGGTGGATTGGGATAGTTGTAGGAAAACTAACTACTATGGGAAGTGCTTGGGGCTGTGAGGGACACCGTCTTTTGTGTACTTGTAGCCCCATCTCAGGGGTTATATGCTACTAATATTTGAAGCAACAAATATACAGTTGGGAGGAACATCCATCCTCTATATTCGGTTGCATATTTTGTTGTTAAAATATAAGTGCTTATCTCTGATTTTAGACTCTTATTTATGGTTTTAACTGTTGAGCATAAGAACTCTGTGTTTAATAATTTATATGTTGATATGATTTTTTTGTTTCATTTTTCATTCATGGTTGTAGGAGTGTTGTTAGATGCATGATTGATAGGCATGTTGCATTTCATTCTAAATATATTTTGCAACAAAAATTTGTAATTACCCTTGTGTTCGGTAGCGGGGATTGTTACATTGTGGTATATGATTAGAATTTTTAGGGTAGCATACCTTAGTGAGGGATATGGGGAGTGTTTATGAAGTAACGTGGCTCAACTTAGGGTTGGTTACATTACAGTTGGCATCAATGATGACAGGTTTCCTTATTTTATCTCGTATGCATGTGGCCATCTCAACTTTAGTTGTTATGAAGGATATGGAGTATCTTTTTTGTCCAATGAATCGTTATGAGGGACATGGAATTGTTTCCTTTCTCCAACTAGTGTCACTATTGGTAAATTATGTTATTGCACATTGTATGCATGTGGCCATCCAAATATGGATTGTTTTTTTGGTTTTGAAGGTTATATTCTCTAACCAAACATAATTACTAAAGATGGAATTTTTATTAACAAAGGGGAATTGTTAAAGAGTATATATATATAAACAAATTGTTTTGTTGTTCATGTGTTGTCATTGATGTCAAAGATGTAATGTATATGGTGCAGAGACAATATGGCACAAAAGACAGTATGGCACATAAGACAGTATGGCACATAAGATAGTATGGTGCAGAGGCAGTGGAAGTGCATGAAAGGTAAATAAAAATGCAGAGGAAGACTAGAAGGCGCAAAGATGACCACAGGAATGTATAAAGTGAAATCGAAGAAAATAAAGTTGAATAACCCTTGCAAGTGTCGATGAACAATGACCCTTGGATAGAGAAGTATCCAGTGCAACAGAGTGGACTGCAACGAAATATGTGGAAGCTGCGCAGATGAAGAAAATATATATAGGGATGTTGGAGTACAAATGATGGGAACTCACTCCAAGTGTGTGTACTAATAAAATTCCATCAATTAACCAAGCAACATCAATGCATGAAGAAAATCATATATCGAAATTAAACCAAGAAAACACTACAAGGATGATAAAGGAAAATAATGTTATAAGAACTCCTTATCAACATCCAAATCATAGAAGTGGATATCTTAAACAATCAGAGTATCAATATCACTTAGGTCAGGAACAACTAAGTTATCTTCCGAAAAATATTTATATCGACACAATTAAGTCTCATGATAACAGTTCATTGTGGAAATGCAATGTTCTGCAAAGGATTGAATTAGGATGGCCATGTCCTTCTATGCTTAGAAAAATTTTCTCAACACTTAGAGGTTCACATCATCTCATATCATCAACTACGATAAAACAAAGAATGGTGTGACAACGTTACAAGACAAAGAAAAAGATGATCAATCCTTCCCTCACTATGCTTTGAGGACAAAGCATTTCAAAAGGGAAAGGCAATGTTATGAACATAAATATATACAAATAGATATAAATAAATAATAATTAAATAAGAATAATTAATACATCATTATGAAAAGATGTGTCTTATCCAAAAGACATGTCTATTAATGAAAAGGTACCCCTGTGTGGGTATATATGGCCATCATTCTCATTGTAATTATTCATCATATCTTATTCAATTATTTATTACTTGTCCTATATGGATTTTAACATATTGTCCTTTTTACATTAGATATTTACATAAGTGAACCGGGTTGGTTCACCTAATTAGCTCAACTAGTTTTCATCGATATTGTTGGGAATTTGGTTAATTTGTGCCAATAGGTGGCAGGTAACAGTTTCCATGGGTGAGGTGCACTAGTATACATCCATAGGTTTACAAAGGATGTTATCCACAAATTTTGGGAAATACCTTGAATTTCCTTGCAAAAAAAGTTAACCATCCAACAAAACAGACATATCTCTCATGAAACAAGAAAAGTATCTCAATGAAACATAAATTAAACTGGGAGGTCTTCATGCCCAAGGACATGAGGCTTGTTAAATTTAGGGTCAAAAAAAGGTGACACTTTGAATGTACCCAAGAGTTTTTTTATAAGCATAAGCAAGCAACGAATACAATTCGAACACAGACTCATCTTCCTTTCATAAAACCAAAGGACTAAGACATACACAAACTTGTTGAATACTTTCATTGTAATGGAATCAATAAATAATATTCGATACCGGCTTGGCAAACTCAACATCACCGCATCAAAGAAAAATATTATGAGATTTATTAACCATGTCAATGATCTATGGCACAACCATGATCTAAGGGTTTATTTTAGATTTGGGGTGTGTAAATTTTATTAGCCATAAAATAGATTTCCCTCAGGTGTTGTTCCATTACTAGCGAGCATCCATAGCCCTCATAGGTTTGTTTGGGGGGTGAGGGTGTGATTGGCTTCTATTAGGATTTTTTAAAATTTTTCATGCTTAGGCATTTGGAATACTTCTTAATATTTTTAGACTAAGACTTATGACTTTTCCCTATCATAGAGACCAACTCATTTAGTGATTAATGTGGGTTTCTTTAGGTAAGTCACCTCGTTGTCGAAGTTAACTGATGAGAATATCAAAAGTGTAGCAACTTCAAAAAGTTCTAGATTTCTTTATAACTATAATTTTAGTTAGATATTGATGATTATTAGTCAAGTCTACCTAAGATTCATGCTCATACATACAAATCTAGTTATCATTTTCTTAAGTGGAGGCATAGATGAAAAAAATGAAATGAGGAAACATTATACTAATCTATGGAATGATGAAAACAAAAATGCATGAAAATAAATCCAACCAATCTATGTGTGAATAACTAAAGGAAAGGATTGGAAGAACCTAATAAGAAAATGCTAATCTATGAAGGCAAGAAAATCCTAAAACAACATACTTATGTTCTACCAAGCCTAACTACATAAACACATGATGTAGATACATAATGCTAATGCAGCCATCAAAGGAACTGATCAATGTGGCACATGAGTGTTCAAGAATTGCAAGGATAAGATAGGATCGAATTGACATATGATGAGATGCAATATTGGGAAACATCGTTTATTAAAAAACAAAAGCATGAGGTGCTTGCCATTGTGTGAAAGAATCTGAGCAAACAAGATTACATCCAAATCACAACAATGTTATAAAAAACACTATAATTATTATTGAAATCATGATTGGAGTTAAAAGGTAGTTCTATCACTTGGTTATCATGCTCATTGGGTTGTTTTGAAACTCTAGCTACCATGACAACATATTTTTTGGAATCAACCTCATACTCATAGAAAGAATTAGGTTGTTCTCATTGATCTATTTTGATTTCAAAAGGATTTCTTTGATATTCTCCTATAACATAATCCAAGTCAAAAGATATTGATTGAGATACAGTAAAGTTCAAGCACTCAAAGAATATCTAACCATTTCATATTAGGGAAAATCATGATCAAAGAGAGTGAGGAAAATACCAATAATTGATTCTTCCTCTCCTTCCCATGTCGTCGAGTTTTACTCTTCATAAGGATTCAAACATGGAACCTTACCTAGACTTAAATGATCGTATTGTCCAATAATCATCCTTGGGGGATGTCATAATATTGGGGTATTTCAATGCTCATACTAAATCTTTTCAAATCCACCTTCATGATAGGTCCAAGGATGATCTTTGTCTCCATGAGATTCACCTAGATTTAGTGGACCTTCACAAGATTTTAGATGATGCATTGGGATCCCTCACTCCTACTTATGACATGAATCTCTTTCATCTTGGTGAGTCTGATCTACTAAATTTGAATGAAATCCCTCACTTTTCAGATTCTAATAGGTTCACATATTTTCCCCATAGTGGGGTGCCTAGTGTGGTTCACTCTGTGCTCGACTATCAAGGTCTAATACCTTATATACACTAATATTTTGTCACCCCAATCACTCTATATGGTGAATCCATTTTTTCCTCTATCCTAGTTGACCATATCCCCCTCGTATCCATCCTCCCCTGGGCCCCCCTCATACCACTAATTTATTTGATTATGGGTGTATAGATGCTTCATTTTCCTAACTTCACCGACTTCTTCCTCCCCTCTTCAATTTATCATCCTTTGGGTTGGAATCCAAGAAAGATAATATATCATTGGTTATTTGGGAAGGTATCCTCAACTCATATCCCCATGTTACTGTTAGAATATTGAGACATGTGAATAAACATACAACAATGTTAAACAATAGAACCTTACTAGTCTAGCCTCCTATCCATACAACAACATATAATCAAAATAATAAAGGGACAAGAGAAAAATAATACACCAGATATATGTGGTAAAACCCCAAAATGGGGAAACATCCACAGGAAAGTATTGTCTTCTTTATTATTCATAAATCTCTAATCTTACACTTGAGCTCCCACACATCACACTCCATCTTCACATCATTACAATGTATATGATCACTATTTGATCCTTCATTTCAATGTACCTCATGGTTCTCTCTTACCTCTATTATACACCAAGAGGTATGTAGGAATTACATCCCAATAATATATGTGGGATGTGTTGATATTATGGTAGTTGTGGGAGGTATTAACCTTTATGTGTAACCTTTGTCTAGAATAGAATATTCCAGAAGTAAGAGAAACCCTAAACATATGTCTAGAAACCCTAGAAGACAAGTTGGCTCAGTAAAAGAATTAATATTAAAGTATTAGCCTCTAAAAGGAGAAGTAGGCCTAGACAGTTGACAAGGAGCACTATAAATAGAGGGTTCTTGAGCTCATTTGTACTCACTTCACTCACTCTCTCAAGCATAGCACAAGTTTGGAGTTGCATATGCAAGAATGGAAGGTGGATCCTCTAGTGTGATTCTTGGTCTCTCTCTCTAGCGCTATCTAGCCTAAGATATGTGCCTTACCTTCTAGTATCTCTTGGTGGTATTCTTGGTGATATTCTTGGTATTATTCTTGGTGGTATTCTTGGTAAGTACAACTGCAACTGCAATTAAAAATGTTGCAGCTGAGTATTGTTGTTCTGTGGCTTTGGGACTTTCTATCCGGTGAGCTATCTTTGGAGAAAGATGTGCTCTCTTGGTTAGTTGTTGGTTCTAGTGCTGCTTACAGAATCATTCTATCTAGCAAAGGTTATGGTGCTCGGGGGTGGCTACATGCCTATGGTTGGGTGAAAATAGTGATATTGTCTATGGTAAAACGAGCACATCAATATTTTAACAAGTTATGGACCCACACTACCTTTAGAACAGTCTAACTATTGGAAGGTAGAGTGAGAGTTATTTGTCAAGCTTGTTGTAGCACCAGTTGTAACTGCAACTAGGGTTTATAATTTTACAGTTGCAACAAACCCTAATCTAATTCTTTGGGAACCTTAAGTGAAGCGTTGGACCTAATTTTCTAGAATGGCCACAGTTTTCTCCACGCCAAAATGTCCTGCCATCCGACTGTAGTGAGCCTCTCAAATCATCTTTGCACGCTCACTTTCAAGAACACAGATATGGACTAGATGGCATAATAGACCATCCTGAATATGAAAATCAATGACATTCACTTATGTACCCAAGAGTTGATAGGTTGTGGTGAAGTTTGGATCTTTCTAATCAAGTTGGGGCCACTCAGATGACTCTTGCACACATGAATGGAGCATGGTGGTGAGTGTAGCCATGGGAGGTTGACTGAGACAATCAGTGACATGATTTGTGCACCCTGGTTTATACTTGATGTTGAGATGGAACTGCTACAGGCAGGTGGACCGCTTCTTATGGAATTTGTTTTGCAACTTCCCATGTGTCTGTATGAACTACAAAGGCTTGTGATATATGTGGATGATTGTCTCCTTTCCCATATTGTAATGTTTCCATTGATGATAGGCTTGTACAATGGAATACATTTCCTTGTCATAGGTGGGGTATTTCCGAACAATATTTGAGAGTGTCTCACTATGGTATGTTATCAGATGACCGTGTTGAGTGAGAACAACGCCTAAAACATAATTGGATGCATAAGTCTCAATATTGAATGGTTGTTGCAGATCGGGTAAGGAGAGTAATGGAGTTGAGCACAAGTGATGCTTCAAATCATCAAATGCTCATTGTTCTTCCTTCCCTCATGCAAAATTTTCCCTGCCACCGCCCTTGGTCACTTGGCTGAGGGCCCATGCAATATGGGAGAATCCCAACACGAACTGTCGATAGAAGTTGGCAAGTCTCAAGAAGCTTTGAAGCTCAGTTAGTGTGGTCAGGGCTGGCCAATCACGAATGAATTGGATCTTAGCTAGATCAACATGTATCCCATGATCAACAATAACGTAGCCCAAGTATTGGACCTTGTTCATGCCAAAGGAGCATTTTCCCAAGTTTATATATAGCTTGTGCTACCGTAGAGTGCTCAAAACCTCTGTTGAATATGAGGATGCCATCCAATTATACCACCACAAAAGAGTTGGTGAAGGGTCTCAATACATCATCCAGCAACCTCATGAAAGTGGTTGGTGCGTTTGTTAAGCCAAAGGGCATGACCAGCCATTCGAAGAGACATTCTTTAGATTTGAAAGTTGTCTTCCATACATAAGTCGATTCGATGGGAATCTAGTGGTAGCCAGACTTTAGGTCAATCTTGTTGAATAACGTTTCCCCTTGAGTTGGTCGAGAAGGTCATCAATTTTGGGAATTGGATATCAGTTCCTAACTATGATTTTGTTTAATGCTTTGTAATCAATGCAGAGCTACCAAGTCCCGTCTTTCTTCTCCACCAGTATAATCAGGCTTCTGCAAGGGGAAGAGTTGGGTCTAATGTGCCCCTTTTGAAGCAGCTCTTGGATCTAACGCTTGATTTCATCATTTTCCATCAGTGAGCGATGATAGACTGGTCCATTAGGCAGAGGTGCACCATGGGTTAGATCAATTGGATGCTTGACTTGGTAGTGCATCGATACCCCGGTGGGTGAGGAGAATATGTCTGTGTACTCTTCCACGATCCAGTTCATTTGCTTCTACTGCAAAGAGAAGCTCTGTGTAGAGGCCACGGATGTGGAAATGTCCTTATTCTTACTATGAGCATGGATCACAAAGAAGACAAACTTCCCAGTTTGTGAAATGACCTTATTGCATTTCTTAGAAGATATTAAAGAAATAGCATTAGGCGATGCTACCTATGGTATCATGTACAATTGTTTACCCAAAGTAATAATAACATTGCAGGGTCTAGACTCATACACAACATGTCACTTCCACAAATATGGTTGTCCTAAAATAACATCACAAACTTCAAGGAGAGAAATATCACACAATACCTCATCTTTGAAAGGATTGATGTCGTAGGGCAGACAACATTGTTGGCTAATGCGTAGATCTCTTCCTTGGCGAAGCCAACCGATGGTGTAGGGTTGTGGGTGTCGTGTCGTTGGTAGGTCCTACTCCTTGATGACCTCTGTTGATATTAGGTTCTTTTGACTGTCGCTTTCGACAATGAAATGAAGCAGATCCCCCTTTACCCACCTTTGTGAGTGAAAGAGGCATTCCCCTTCCTCTGGTTCTTCTGGTTCACTTGGTTGGACTTTGGTGGTAGTGATAGTGGCACTGGGTTCAACATCAATAATCTACTTCCCTCCTTCTGGATTTGATTCAGAGTCAGAATCTTCCTTTGACTTGGAAGCTTTCAGCTCGGCCACCTGTGACTACTTGGAGTGGCATTCTTTGTTGTTGTGCCAAGGGATTTTATGGTATTCACACCATTTTCTCATGTCCTTCTTCGACTTCTCATTACCCTTCTTGTGTTATGGCTTAGAATGGTTGTCCTGAGAGTGGCCATCTTTTCTATGTCCCTTGTTTTGTGGGTTGGGGTCGCCTTTTCCCTGCTTTGGCTGTGAGGAGTTTGCATATCCAAACTCTCGCCTCTTCTAGTTAAATTTATGCTCGATATTCACAGCATATCTATAAGTTGTACCCAATAATGAGATGTCTATAAAATCCATTTATGTTTGAATGTATCTATGTAGACAGACACATTATTTGAGCACCAAATGTCGTTCAAAGTATTTGATACCCAATTTGGTGTGCAGGGTATGGAAAATATTGGTGAAATCTATTACTGGCTGGTCCCTTTCCTGACGCAGGGTGGTCCATCTTGTGTATTGGTCCTCGTAGCTTCCAACAGGGTAGTAGTGTTCTTTAATGGAATCCCTAAAGGAATCCCATGTGGGGGCAACCGCAAATATTGCATATTCCTCTATGGCCCTTTCCTCAAAGCAAGTATCCCACCAGTCCTTAACATGGTGGATGACAATGAGGAGTGCAAAAGTAATATTTTCCCTATCCGAAAAATTGTGGACCGAAAAATACCCTTCAAGAAGATTCAACCATTTCTCTACAACATCTACATCTCTTAGTCCTTCATGTTGGGTATGTGTTATATTATTTTCATGAGCAATCACATTTTTTGCCTCATTTTTTGTGTTGCCTCGATTTTCGTCTCCATTGTTGGGCAGTTTTTTGGCACATGGTTTTTGTCAATGGTTTTCTATTTTTGGTTAAGAAAATAGGGTTGTTGACTAATCTAGGTCATTGGGTTAGGGTTTTGGATGTCATTGGCTCCTATATGTATATTTTATTGTAAACAATGTATCACTATGAATGAATATAGAATATGTTGGTTTTCCCAGTTTGGGTTTCCAGGGGAAAATTATTTGTGTAATGTTTGTATTTGCCATTGTATCTTTTTTGTTCTTTTACTGAAAATATGTTTGCAGTAAATGTTGTACAAGGTTAAAATCTACACTTCAAATAATGAAATATCAAAATTTACATGTACCTTGAAGGGGGTTACATGATCGCTTGATGAAGATGTGTCTCATGTGGGAAGCCACCGAAGGATCTATGAAAAATTGTCCATCATTTTGTTCCTTTGTCATGCAAGGGATTCCTCGAGCAACATTTTAAAAGGATCTCTTGATCCATCATCTTTCTTTTTGTCCCCCATGGGTTGTTTTCGAGTTCGGTGTGACCGATCTTACAAAGGCTCAACTGGTTTGAGTACCAACTTCTTGTACCCAGATCTTGTCGGGAACATACATGAAGAAAAATAAATGAAGAGCAGGTCGCTTTGATACCACTTATCCAGATTTATGAGTGGAACAAAATGAATAATAGACTGAATATAATAACACGGAGATAAGGAGAACAACAACAGATATCCAGTGAACAATAACTTCTATTGAATAAATAAAATAGGTTGAAATTGTAAAACAGCATAACTAAAAACACTTGCTCGAATGGTGGTAGTTATCTCTGAGAAGAGGTGTGACTGCTACGCGCTTCCATCTGAGCAGAATTATTACAGTGAGACTCTAGAGGACTTTTTAACATTACTCATGAATGTCAAAACCCTAGACATCCAAAAACCTAACCCTAGGAGATGAAACACCAAAAGTTATGTGGGCTCTGATGGGTAAGTTGGTACATCAACTTCCTGGGGTCGTAAATTTTGCATACGACCTCCATTTTAGGTGTATGATAGCCCGTAGGAAAGGCATTTTCGAGAAAAACACATTATGTCATCAAAATCATACTTCATCTACAATTTGACTTGTGGAAAGACTAAAAAAAAAAAATGTTTGGGGCCCCAAAACAGTGCTGGATGTACAAAAAGATGTATTGACATGAAAACTTCCAAACTAATTCAGTTGGATTAGGTGGGCAGCCACCAATATCCACCTAGAAGTTGTGTAGGGATTCAGATATCCCCGAAAGTGTAGAACCCACAATTACAAATAATTACAGAAGAACGCGCTAAACTAAAACTATCAAAAGGAGCCAGTTGGAATAGGTGGGTGGCCACCAATATCCACCTGGATCAATGGCCTTTCCACTCCCACTTGTATTCCACATGGTTGTAGTTAGCAGTCCCACTGATCTATTTGTGGTCATTTTTTGGACATTAATAATATTGTATTCCTAAGAGTTATAGATCACACCACTTGAAATTTCAACATTTAGTTCTTGCCAAGAATCAAGATTTGAAAATGGTAGCTCAATGGAAGCCATTAAACACTCTCCATCCGTCGCATGAAGTTCATCATGGGAATGCATATCATACTCTTTTTTCTCCACATGAAATTATCTAAAATCTGAAAAAGCATATTGTTAGTGTTGCATATTCATTATAAACCAAGTCGTTAGTTACTAGAACATGCAAGATGATATTCAAAGTAACTTCAATGTAGGTCTTCCTTGCAGAAATATTTTGAACCTTATTTGCAATGACTCTTATTTGTTACCTTGTGGTAATTTCATTTTTTGTTTTATATATAAAAGAGTAATAAGTAGAATCCCTACAAGAAATGCCACCCTTTTTTATTTTCCCACAAAAGCATAGATTGGCAATGAAATTATTTGATTAAATATTTTGTAATATCTATCTCTGACTTTAATAAACAAGCTTCATATTGAATCATATCATTAGGATCCAATAAATATTGGTAAAGGTATGTGATATATTCGAAATTCCCTTTAAATTCGTTGAGCTTCTTCATATGCTAATGTTAAATCATCAATTACTTTTTTCATAATGAATGCAACAATAAGGGAACAAATCACAATCAAATGGCGATCGGGGTCTACGTATTTCATGAATTTGGTAATACAATCGTTGAAATCTTTTATTGAATTCCCAAATTTATTCATCATCTTCCTTGTTCAAACTGCACAATTTCTAAAACAAATTTACCACACTATTGTTTGAAAAACAAGGTATATCCACATAGTTTGAACATTTTAAGACAAATTCTTTCACACAAAGATTAAATATTAGTGCACTAGTGTTTACTTGCTTAAAAATTGTCAAAGAGGAAAAAAATCCATTGATACAACCAACTTAGCCACTTGAGGCAATTGATCAATGGAAAATAGATCATTTATGTGAACATCTCTTGCAATTGGTCATCAATAAATGACTCACTGTGCTCTTTAAAGAGAGATCATGAATCTATTGGGTGTTAGGCTAAGGATCAAGTATCGTTAATATCAAGGAAATGTTTGCACTATAAGATGACTTATGTGTAGAACCTGATTATGATTATCAGATTAGAGAAGTACAAATCACATTATAGAAACACACTTTAACCTAAAACCAAACATCACATTAGACCAAGTTGACCTTAAGTAACTCCTAGTGTCGAAATATTCTAACATCTACAATGCCCTGAAGAATAACATGGGATGGGATTGAAGGATTTATGAAGTGAAAAGGGATAAGGAAGGAGGAATTGAAAACAACTTCTTAAACACCTAACATACATTGAATCTTTAATATCTTCACTTTTGTGAGAGACTTTATGAAGATGTTATAAACTTGATCATTTATGTAGAAATATAGCATTTCAAGGGTGCACTCCTAAAGCAAGTTCTGAATGAAGTGCATGTGTAACTCAATGTGTTTGTTTCACTATTGTTGAATGAGATATTTAGCAAGATGAATGTAACTTTGAGTATCACACTAGAGAATGGTTGGATATTGCTGTTGGAATCCAAACTTTGAAAGGTTATTTCATAGCCAAAGAAATTCTTGAATTGCATGAATTGTTTCCCAATACTTTTCTTTTGAGGAAGAAAGAGAAAGGGATTTTTTTTCTTGTAATTCCAAGTGACAAGTCCATAACCAAGGTTTAAAACATACATTGTAGTACTAGAATTTTGATCATTAGGGTCACCATCCAAATTGAAATCTATACAATAAACCAAAATATGAGATTCCCTTGTATTTTGTTGTATACCAAATATAATTGTACCCTAGATATATCAAATTACCCTCTTTGCTACTTTCCAATGGATTTCATGGGGTTCTTTCATGTATTGAGCATTGATACCAATGATAAATGAGATGCTAGGTCAAGTATGATATATATACAAAAGGATGCCAAATAACTAATCATGCAAAGCTGCATTGAGTTTGGGTAAGGTGTAGGTGGCAGAAAGTTTAACTTCAAATTGAAAGGGAGATGGGGATGGTTTACAATTTGTTAGGATATTTACACATTTAGGAGTTAGTTAATATCAACTTGGTCTAATGTGTCGTTAGGTTAAAGTGTGTTTCTTTAGTATGCATTTGTAATCCGACAGTCACGATATGTTCTCGACATAGAGTGATCTGATGACTCATATTCTCCTCAATCTTAATGGCTACATTGATCTGTGGCTTAAAACCCGATTTGTCCATGATCTCTATTTAAAGAGAATGGAGGCTCCTTTGTTGATGATCGATTGTGAGAAACTCTCTTGTAATATTTTTTCTTTTGCATTTATAAATTTCCTCAAGTGGATGCATTGGTTGGGGCCATGGATGTTTCCCCACATGGGTTTTACCACATAAAAACATCGGTCTGTTGATATTCAATTTCATTGTGCGAGTGGTTACTGAAGGTGTTTTTCCTCTATTGGAATGCATGTGTTTTCAAACATGGTTTCAGAGCAAGGTTGAATACACGCTCTCGTTGTAGATTAAGATCTTAAATCTGTGTTGTTGCATCTCTGGATTCTACTATTTTCATACATTTTTGGGGCCGAGAGGTTTGTTCCATTGAATCTAGAGTGCTCATTTAAGTTATTAATTCTTCGTGTTTCACTCGAAAATATTTTTGTTTTCCCATGATACATCCATTTCAGCGAGATCCGGAGGTATAAAGCTTGAATACGCCTCTTTAAAAAAAAAAAAATATTACAGAGATAATATTTTGGTTTTCTGTTTTTGTTTCCAGGTTGCTACTATTTATGGTATGTGTATGATTTTTTTGTGTTCTCTATGCAATCTCAACAAATTAGGAACAGAGGGAAAACTTGCATTTTTCACGTAAGTTAATCGATATCTAACCCTTGTTGTTGTCGAGAATCAATTTTTTTGTGTGTGTGAATGCATGAAAAGAAGTTTTTTTTGTCATACACTTCAAGTTCATCATCAACAACAACAACAACAATCCTCCTTCTTAAGATTATAATGTATTTTTCACTAGATCACTTGGTTAAAAGTCGCTTTATTAAGTAAGAGGTCTTGAGTTCAAGTCTCTTTTTTGTAAAACTTTTTAAAAATTTCATGCATTCATTATAAACTGCATGTCACTTAATTTTTAAAAGTGAATCACTATATGTATCTTTAATATTCATTTTAGTTACTCTTTTTTGCATGCAACTTTAATTACAAAGTAACTTCATTGTAAAAGTGATTCCCACTTATTCAATAAAAGCGGGTCACTTCATAAGTAACTTATTTAAAAGTGAGCTTATAGGTAAAGTTAGATAAGGAGGAGCATCACCACGTGGACCAACTTCTACTTACAATGTGGACCAGCGTCTACTTGCCACGTGGCTCTTTGATTATTGTTTATGCCTTTTTTCAAAAGGGCATAACTTTCACATATGAAGTCCTTTTTCAGTGATGTTTTTTTGAAATAGCCTATTTTTTCGAGTGATTTCCATCCAAAGTATCAGTTTCAGTCTTTAAATCCATATTCTTTGCACATTTTAATATGGATTTTTCCAATGATATTTTGTTTACCATTACCAACTACTTCTCATGGAAATCCCATATGGAGGATGTACTAAGAGGTAAAGGATTGTATTGGATTACCTTGGAAAAATAACAAGAACCCACTAATGATGAAAAGAAATTCAAATGGGATAATAAGAGTGATGAAGCACGTGGACTAATTAGAATGTCCATCTTTCCTGATTTAAGGTTTCACCTTCAAGGAATCGATGCCCCGGATGTCGCTTGGGAAAAGATTCAAGTTGTGTTTGGTAAACACAATATTACTCGCACCCACTAGTTAGAAAATCAGTTAATGACTTTAAGTCCCAATGATTTTCCTTACATTGAAGATTATTATCTAAGTTCAAAACTCTTAGACTTTTATGTATAGATTGCAAACTAGATCCGAAGAAAGACTGATGCTTATATGTTATTTTTGCTAAGCTTGGTAGCGCATATTCTATCTTTGTATCTACCTTTTATGCCACGAGTGCTTATAAAGAACCCTATATTGAGTCTTTTTTTATGCTCTGTTTTGAGAGCAAGATAATATTTTGCAACTTGGATTGATCAACATTGTAGGTACATCCAACAAATCCTTAGTGGCCCAGCAGAAAGATAAATCCAAGAATCCAAAGAAGCAACATCCTCACCACAAGAACATGCAAAACAAGGGTCCCAAATCCTCTCTACCAGCTTCTTCTCTTAATGGTGACAAAGGAAAAAAATCCAAAAGTAATAAGTTTGACATACATTGCAAATTTTGTGTGAAAGTTGGTCATGTGGAGTCTACATGTTTTAAAAATATGGAAGCCTTAGAAGCAACAATGAAGAAGCATAATATCAATATTGATTCTTCTTCTTCTTCTCATGGACATGCACTTTCTACTTATGGTTTCTCCTTCAATGCAACTTCTACTTCTTCTTTTGATGATAGGCTTATTGATTCCAGAGCATATTATCATATGGATATGGATAAAACCATATTTTCTACTCTTATTGAATGCAAAGCGAAGAAAATATTTGTTGGTGATGATAGATATCTTAGTGTTGTAGGGTCAGGAACAATTTAGGTAGATAATGGTCATTTCAATGATGTATTATGTGTTCCAAGTATTTCCTGCAACCTTCTATCAGTGTATCAGATCACTCATTCAAGTGAAGGTAAAACCGTATATTTTCCACCTCACCAAGTTGTAATCAAGGATTTAAAATATCCTAAGCATGTCCTCGCAATTAGAATTGTTGATGATATTACCAGGTTGTACAAGTTTGACAACTTTGGGTTATCATCTTTTCCATTGATTTCTGTTGCTCATAGCGATGACTGAATCAAACTTTGGCATGAGAGGTTTGGTCATCTAAATTATCGCTCATTGAAACAACTATGTAATCAACACATGGTGAATGGTCTCTTATTTCTTGCAGAGATGGTGTTTATGTCGATTTTGTTTGTGCCTCAGCCCCTTTGCAGCTTGTTCACAATTATTTGTGTGGTCCACTTTCTTCTCCTTCTTTATTTGGGTGCAAGTGTTTCTTAAATTTCATTGATGACTTCTCCAAACACACTTGGGTTTGCTTCTTAAAACTTAAGAGAGAATTTTTTGACAAGTTTTTGGCCTACAAGGCCCTTGTAGAAAAATAATTTGGACATCAACTTCAAAGGCTAAGAACAAATAATGGAGGCGAATATGTGAACAATAAATTTACAAGTTACAATATTGCACAAAGCATTCAGATGCAACATATTGTTCCATATACACCACAACAAACTGGTGTTGCTGCAAGAAAGAATCGTACATTAAAAGAAATGGCTAATTATATGATCCAATCTAAAGGATTAAATCTTCATTATTGGGTGAAAGCCATTAACCGTGCAAATTAAATAGTAAATTGCACTCCCACAAAGGCTCTAAAAAATATAACACCAGAAGAAGCATGGAATAAAATTAAGCCAGATGTAAGTCACTTCCATGTATTTGGTAGTGTAGCATGAGCTCATATTCCCGATGATAAAAGGAAAAATTTACAACCTAAAAGTGATAAGTGTATTTTCTGAATATGTCAAAGGTTAAAGACTTTTTCAACCTCGTTCCAATGAAATTATTAATAGAAGATAAGTTAAATTTGGTGAAAATATCTTGGCCTATGAGCTTGATTTGGTGTTTGTGCCATCTTTGACTTGTGAGCCATCTTTGGTGGTTTTTCCATCTTTTTTTCCTATTATGAATTCTTCTTCTTCATATGATGACAATGAGGATGAAAACCCACCTCCACCTACTTGTTTTCCACCAAATGAGTCCATTGAACATGAATCTACACCAGCACCATCACTTCCCAGATGGGTTCATTCAACACAAGAAGTAACTGATGATGTTTCCATTGATCCTTCATATCAGCTTCAAACACATTCACAATTCCAATGCGACTCTTCTCTTTTGGATCAATTTTAGAGACTCGTGATCTAGAAAATTTTGCAGAAGCTTCATGTCATCCATATTGGGACACAATAATGAATCAAGAGTATTTCTCTTTAATGTCAAATGATACTTGGGATCTTGTACCTATTTCAAAAGGAAGAAAACTTGTCAGATGTAAATGGGTGTATAGAACTAAGTATGCATCAGATGGAAGTGTTGAAAGACACAAGGCCCAACTAGTTTCCTAAGCTTTATGTCAAGTTGAAGGCATAGAATGTAATGAAACCTTTGCTCCCATAGCCAAAATGAATTCCATCTGCCTTGTTCTAGCCCTTCCTGCCTCACATAAATAGGAGGTCCATCAAATGGATGTTAAATTATCCTTCTTGCATGGGGATTTGCAAGAAGAAATATGCATGGAACAACCTCCTAGCTATGTCTAGAATGAATCCATCATTGTTTATTTCCTTAAGAAAACTCTTTCTAGTCTTAAGCAATCTCCTTGAGCTTGGTATTCCAAAATGGACAACTTTCTTCTTGACACCGACTTTTCTAGATGTCATTCTAACTCTAATGTCTATACCAAGAAAGTAGGAAACCATCCCATAATACTTATTATTTATGTTTATGACCTTATCCTCATTGGTAGTGACCCTAAAATTTTAACCCATGTGAAATCCATCCTTAAAAAGAAATTTGAAATGACAGAATTAGGAAATTTTTATTATTTCCTTGGCCTCCAAGTTTTTGCAAACCAAGGAAGAAATTTTTCTTTCCCATTCTAAGTTTCTTGTGACCTTATTTTTTGCTTTCACATGGACGATTCTAAACCATCCCCTTGTAATACTCCTGAAGTTGATGCCACTTTGTATCATCAATTAGTTGGTAGCCTCTTATATTTGACTCATACCCATCTTGATATTTCCTTTGTTGTTGGTATGATTTCCCAGTATATTCAAACACCCCATGAAATCATTTGGAAAGAAGATAAAAGAATACTTTGGTATGTCTGGGGTACATCTCAGTTTGGGATACATTACGGTTCAGGGGGGGAATCCTTTGTTGGTTGGTTTCACTGATTCGGATTGGGTCAATAACCCTGATGATTGAAAGTCTATTGTAGGTTACATTTTTAGCCATGGTTCTGGACCTGTCACTTGGGCTTGTAAGAAACAACGGGATATTTTTCTTTCTTCAGTAGAAGCATAGTACTGAGTAATGGTTAATGCAAGTCAAAAACCCATGTGGCTTTGACAGATCCTTTCAGAGTTTGGATTCTAGCAATAGCATCTGACCACCTTCTGGTGTGACAATCAGAGTGCCATCAAGCTCGCCAAAGATCCAGTTCAACATCATTGCAACAAACAAATCGAGATACACATGAATTGCATCATAAATCTCATTCATGATCGAGTTATTGAAGTTCTCTTTTTCCCTACAGAAGATCAAGTTACAAACATTTTCAGAAATTCTCATACATAAGTGAAGTTTTCTTAATTTTGATCTATGTTAGGAGTTGAGGAAGTTGTCATTAAGGGGGGATAGGCTCTAATGCCTCCTTCCTTTTCCTATTGTGTCTCCTTTGTAAATACTTCAATATTATCCCAAGTTGTTCTTAAGGGAATATGTTACGATCTTTAGACACTTAGGAGTTAGTTAAGATCAACTTAGTTAAGATCAATTTGGTCTAATGTGTTTTTAGGTTAAAGTGTGTTTCTTTAGTATACATTTGTAATTCGACGGTCACGATGTGTTCCTGACATAGAGTGATCTGACGACTCATACTATCCTCAACCCTAACATCTACATTGATCCATGTCTTAACACTCGATTGGTCCATGATCTCTTTTTAAATAGCATGGAGGGTCATTTGTTGATGATCAATTGTGACAAACTCTCTTTTAGTATTTTTTATTTTTCATTAATAAGTTGCCTCAAGTGTCCGCATTGGTTGGGGTCGTGGATGTTTCTCCACAAGGGTTTTACCACATAAAAACATTGGTTTGTTGATCTTTCATCTGGTTATGTGAGTGGTTATTGAATGTTTTCATCCTCTATTAGAATACATGTGTTGTCAAACATGAGTGACCATGCGAAAGAAAAGAAGAATATCACATACATACATAGGTTAGGAGAGAGAAATACCTTCTTGGTTTTCAAATATTGGAAGAAAAATAAGGAAAGTCTCATAATTCTATATTATTAAAGTTGTTCTTAAGGTTGGATTTCACGTGGGTTAAAAGTTTGGTGTCACTACCGGTGAGTATAAGGTTATCAACATAAAGTACATGTATGCAAATATGTTCACCTACTCATTGGTATAAACATTAGGGTTAGAGTGGCATCTAGAAAATCCATAGTCGAGAAGGAATTGATCCATTTTTTTCATACAAATCCCAAGGAACTTGTTTGAGGCCATAGAAGGATTTCTTGAGATGGCATATAAGGTTGGAGCCGCTTTGAAAAAATCTAGGAGGTTTTTCAACATAAATTTATTCTTATCAATCTACATCCAAGAAGGTGGATTTGACATCCATTTGATGTCTCTTTGAAGCTACAAGGGAAAGAACAAGTTGGATGGAATTCATTTGGAAACAGGGGAAAATGTTTCATTATAGTTAATACCTTTTTCCTATGAAAATACTTTGGCAACTAACCAAACCTTTTGTTTGTTAACACTACAATTTGTGCCATATTTATTTGTATAAACCTATTTTCATTTGATAAATTTTGTTTTGTTTGGAAAAGAAACTAGATCCCAAGTATTATTTTCCATCAAGGAACAAAAATTTTCATTCATGATTGAATTCTATTCTAGATGACCAAAAGCTTATTTAAATGTTTCTCAATTTGGAGTCTCTATAACTTGAGGGAAAAGAGAATATTATCTCTAGAACTGTGAATGTGTTGGGAATTGATTGAAAGGATCACTGATGAATTCCCTTCTTGTATGGACCTGTTGAGGAAGTTGTGACGATGGTGCAGTTTTAGGTTCAATAGACTCATTTGGAGGACAAGGTTGAACATGAAGAACATCGTTTTCATCCTCATTGTCATCATCTAAAGAATAAGAATAATCTATAATATAAGTACAAGGATTAGAAAAAAAGTGACATAGGAGTTAAGGAGATGGAACATTCATAGATGCCAAAAATAACAAGTCCTCCTTGGTCGCATGCAAGGTGTCTCCTCTTCTCTTCCTCCTCAAGAATTACAAGCCTAGGGCTTATCACGAAACCCTAACTCCATGCCTTCTTAGGGAAGAATTCGTAATCCTAGAATATCCAAGAATCCTCCAAGAAACCCTAATAGTCCAAGAAAAAATAGATAAAGTACAATGAATAATGAACATGAGAGAGAAAATGTGTGTGTGTGAGAGAGAGAGAGAGAGAGAAAGATAACAATGCTCCTCCTCCTACATCTCTATACCATGTGTAAAGAAGAAGAATCACACATGCATGAATTGTATCATCGTCTCCAATGTCTTGTTTCTAATAGAGTCAAAACCTTCCACCACAATAGAGATGTCCCAACAAATATGTCATATTTCCTCTTCATAACTTCTCTTAGTGTTTCCTCATGAAACCTAGCTTACTCCTATAAGTCAAGTACAAATGAAAGAGTATAATTATGATGATGAGAATGAATCTCTCCTTACTCTATTTATATTAGAGGTGAAGGGAGGTCTACAAATAAAGTGGATTTAGTCCAGTATAAGTAACCTACAAGATGAAAGTAGGTACACACACGTGAATTTTTCTTCCTGCGAGTGACACATGTCAAGTTCCAAGGTGATGATAATCCAAAAGAAAAGATTCAAGAAAAGTATAATTATCATCCAATCTCCAATGCTCCAACCCCTCTCCTCAGACATGTGCTCCTCCAAGTCTAGTCCATCTGCATGATCATAACTGCAATCGAAGCATCCCCAATTCTACTCCAACACCAAGCAAGCATTAAAGAAAACCAATTTTTTCTAGGGTTGAATGACCTCCTTAAAAATTCCAAACACTCCTCCTCCAATGAAATGCATTCTCAAGCAAGCAACCTCTCCATGTGTCTAGTATGTAGAATGTTACCAAACTATCTCCAGTGTTGCAAAGAATAATTTCAATAAATCATCCATATGAGTTCTAGAAACCAATGAGTAAGCCATCTCTAATGTGAATTCCCATCATGGATCAAACAAGTGCTAACCATACACCGTGCACCATAACTCTCATGAAGCACCCCTAAACATGGTGTAAACAATTTCGAAGTAACCCTGAAAGCTAACTCTCCCTATTTACCAAGAAATTTTTTTCATCAAAGCCATTACGCTACCTTTGAAACTCAACAAAACCTACCATTTACAAATTTGAACCTGCTATAATCTAAAAATTAACCATTGTGTACTAAAATAGAATTATCACTCATCCATCACACTTAAGCAAGACATCACACTAAACCTCCTTAAAACAGATGATAAGATCACAAGTGGAAGAGGCCATTGCAACATGCCTAGAATATCTCCTAAGAGGTATAATCATTCTCATTGAATATATGGGTGCTCCTACCTACACCTATACCTCATGTAATGTATGGGTAAGTCATATTGGATTTCTATGTGCTAGAGTAGAAGGTGAGGACATCTCCATCCCTAATCTCACTTTGGTCACCCCTAAATATGACTAGGCTTGGGTCTCTAAATTAGTCTCTGGAACAATAACCTCCCCTCACTCTTTAATCATTGAAGGAGAATCCTTTGAACTAGAATATCTCACATCCTCATCGAACTTCACATCTATGCTTATCAATGTCTTTCATTATGTTGTAATTGTTTGGGATTGGGTATAACCTGATACAAAACGAATAAAAAGAACTACAAATAACCAAAGAGGAATAACTTCAAATAAAAAGGTGGTGTCCTAAGACACCATTACAACACTTAAGCACAATGCATTACGATCACAACATCACAATGCATATTGAACATGCACACCATGTTTATCATTGACATATATCACATATGATAATGACCCATCGGGTCTACTATTTATAGCTTCAATATCTAACAACTTCCTTGGAATTGGGAAGATCTTGTCCACATACAATTGACGGTGATTAGAGTTGAATCCATAAAATCGTTTTGTCTAGTCGACTCGTCAAAATGACTCGACCTGGTCATCCATGTGTCCAACTCATAGTCGATTTCTTAACTAGTCGATTCATCGACCAACATGTTTTCAAATTCTGGTTGACTGTCTGACCAACAGGATTTTCGACTACTCAAACCGACTGATGTAGATATTTGGTCAATTGTTCGATCAACTATTTACAAATGTTTGTTGATCACCCAATCAACTGATTCCAGGAGAAGTGTCATGAACCATCAAAACCCAAGTTTCCAACAAACCCCCCCCCCCCCCCCAATAATTGTATCATCTTGAGTCCCAAGCATTGAATAGATCTTGGAAAACTTATCTTCAGACAAGTTTTTTGTAAATACATCAATAATCTGATCATCTATTCTGCAATAAACAAGAGAGACAAATTTCTCATGAACCAACTATCTCAAGTAGTGAGCATGAAGCTCTTTATCTTTCATATTACTATGTGCAATAGGGTTTTCAACAACTTGAATGACACTCTGATTGTCATATTAGAGTCTATTCAAGGTTTGTACAGAAAATCCAAGTTCACCCAAGAGTTGGTGAATCCATACATCCTTTTACCTACATTAACGATGCCACGATACTGTGCTTTTGTATTCGATAGAGAGACTACCTTATATTTCTTGCACAACCAAAGAAATGGTCCAGTTTTGAAGAGAAACACATATCCATAAGTGGACTTCTGATCATCATTGTTTCCTTCCCATTCAGAGTCTGAGAAGCACACCAATGAACCTTTGACAATATTTGATACCAAGATGAGTTGTACCCTTAATATAACTAACAATCCTTTTGATAGCTTTCCAGTGCATTTCTCTGGGATCCTGCATAAATCAAGAAACCACACTAATAACAAAGGAAATTACAAATCGACTGTGTGTAAGATAAATAATATTGTTTACCAGTTGTCAATAGAGTGTAGCATCGACTTTGGGAGACTAAAAAGTTTTTTTCATCTTAAATCGAGACTAAAAAGGAGTAGTGTGTGGCTTACAATATACCATCTTAAAATGTGTCAAGAGATCCATTACATATTCATATTGAGAGATAAATAAACCATCAGACAAAGGTAATACTTGAAGACCAAAAGAATAATGAAGAATACCAAGATCTGTCATGTCAAAGGATTCGACAAGTTGATTCTTCAATCTAAGAATGTGATCAATATTATTGTCAATTTTTACAAGGTCATCAACATATACAATAACAATCAAGGTATTTACATGAGTATGGAGTACATATAAGTTGTGATCAGATTCACAATGCTCAAAACCAAGTCGAAGAAAGAAACTATCTATATTAGCATACCAAGATCTGAGAGCTTGCTTCAAACCATAAAGAGAATTCTGAAGTTGACAAACAATGTTAGAATCTATCACAAAACTAGGAGGTTGTTCCATGAATATTTCTCCATATAGGTCGCCATGGAGAAAAACACTCTTCACATCCATCTTGTGGATCTTCCATCCAAAACAAGCAACAAGGGAAAGAATCATTCAAAATAGTTCATCTTTGCAACAGGGGAAAACATTTCAATGTATTCAATTCCTTCTTGTTGGGAAAAACATTTTGCAACCAAGCGAGATTTATGACATTCAACAATACCTTCATATGTAAATTTGGTCTTATAAACCCATCAACACTTCACAATTTTCTTCCCTTGAGGTAGAGGAACTAAATCCCAAGTGTGATTCTTCAATAGACAATCCATTTTAGTCTACATAGCATGTTCCCATTCAGGTTTTCCTTGTTCATAGGAGCAGGTAATAGGATCATAAGTTTCATTAACATGAGTCATCAAGGCAACGCTGACATGTTGCTTCTAATTGCGAGTTTGTTAGCCTGAAGAAATATCATCAACATTAGGACTAGCAACTTCAAGTGTCTTGGCATCCCATTTGGGTAAACAAGAAAGGGGTGAGACGATGTCCACTACGGAGGGTCGATCAGAAGTAAGAAAAGTTCCAGTCGAAGGATATGGTGGACCAATCGAGATATAATTAACTGATCATTTGACTTGAGAGTCAATGACCCACTTGAAACAAGAATAGAGTTTGACTTTTCAGTCTAAGTACTAAAAAATAAAACATGAGGACGAATGTTGGAGACAACATCAAAGCGATCATCTTGTATTAATATAGAGGAGGTATTCAACAACATGATTCCAAAAGACTTCTCATCAAAACATACATTTCTTCTGATAATGATCTACCATTTGACAGGGTCAAACAATTGATAGGCTTTAGACTCTTCATAGTAGCCCATCATAATGCAATTGTGACTCTTTGCATCCAATTTCTTTCTGCAATCGTCAGAAATATGATCCCAAGAAACACATAAAAACATGCAAAGGTGTTTGACTAAGGGATTTCATCCAAACCATAGTTCGACTGGAGTCACAGAAGGAACAACTTGAGTCGAGATGTAATTGAGAAGATGATCTAGAATCGGATCCAGGAGCCTGACAGGGCTCAAAAGGGCTCAAAAATGAAAGTGCTCAAAATCAGATGAAACCAATTCCATTATGTCCGTCTTGTCTTCTTGATTCCGGCCATATATTTACTTCGTCAAACGAGCTCCGTATGTGAAAGATATCACATTCTGATTGAAAACCCAAACAGGTAAAAAAAAAAGGGGGTGATTGTACAGTCTGTACAGTCCACGTGGCAGGCTAACTGTACAGGCCGTACAGTCGACGTGGTAGCTCCTGGAGAATACATGTGGCAGATGACAAGGAGTACGGCAGGTGATTTGGACCAATCAGAGGGTGACACGTGTCACCACTATAAGGGTGACACGTGGCACAGACTCACGGTGGCAGGTACAGTGGCATGCTGACATGGCAGTACGGTTGCTGACTGGGAAGACACCTCGGCAGACAAGTGGACAAACCAATGTTTGACAAGTGGCAGTTTCTGATTGGTAGTGGAGGTGCCACATGGCCCAGTCATGGGCTGCCACGTGGCACCCTCTGGTTGGCTCTCCGGCATTGTGTAAAATTTTGGGGTCTCCACCAGAGTCGAACCCCCGACCTCCACCGTGCTACGGACTGGCAGGACCAGGCTAACCACCCGCGCCACTGTTAGTTCTTAATAGTTATGTGGCAAATAATATATTTAAGTTTGTTTAAAAGATAATTTGGAGGCCGAAAGGGTTGGGGCTTAGCCCCAGCCCATGGTTTCAACCATGGTCGTGTAACACCCATACACTCGAGGGCGCAGGCACCATATGCACGGAGTATTGGATAGGGGCCAGCCCTTGGACCCCGCGCCACCATGTAACCACAGCACACGAGTCAGGGGGCCTATCCCTCAGGGCTCGGGTTTTTTTTAGGTCGAGGATCTATGCAGAACCCCAAGAACCAGGAGCCAGCGCAAGAATGGGCCAGCGCTTAGCCCTTTGGGCTAGCACTTGGCCAAATATAGCACATATGACCCTGTTTTGAGGGTGTGCGCCCATCCCTAGGGGGATACACTGCATATTTTTATACAAAAGTGAGTTTTTTCCAATGTTTAGTGGATTTTATTGATTTTTATGCCTGTTAATGGAGGATTTTATCCATTATTGGCAGATTCTAAGCCCTATTTGAGCCCAGATTTTGGGGGAAAGTTGAAGATGGATAACCAACTTTAGATCTATAAAAACCAGGCCTGTTTGAGGCCATGGAGGACATTCATAGCAGAGTTATGCTGAATGGAAGCCAAGCCAAAGCCATTTTTATGCAGAGAAGCTGTTGAGGAGCAGACGCTTGCGGGCCATTTCTGGGAGCTCCGGTCATCCGTTTTGCATGTCGTTTCTTCTGTTGGGTTCTAGAGATCTGGAAGAACATGACCAAATCAGTCTTGTAGCCTAATGGCACTGTTGCGATGTACTTTTTGAGATTTTAACAGAAATAAAGAAGCCTCCCCCACTAAGATGAAGGCCCGAAGACGTAGGCAATTTTGTGTCGAACTTCGTTATCAATTCTCTTGTTATGGTTTGCTGGTTATTACTTCATTTCAGATCTGCATATATGTATATGGCTATCATAATTCCTCTTATTTCATCATTATTTCATTAAGCTTCTCAAATGGTTAATTAACACATGCAATTAAAAACTCAACCACAGTCATTAAAAGATCTTTACGGATCAAGTGGTATCAGAGATAGTTGACGTTTGGATTTGAGTTTTGCATGTTAACCAGGGAAAAGCTACATCATGGTGAAGGTGAGCTTGTTGCAGAGAATCCATTAATTGGATTGAGAAAGAGAGCTTCTCACAGCAAGAAGATGGCATCGGAAGAAGGGCTTTCTCAGGATGAGAAAGAGTTCGGGAAAACTTTCCTTTCTATGTCGGACATGGTGAAAGTTTTGTACGAGGATTACTTGGAATGAAAGAGACCAGTTTTGGGTGAATCTTCAAAGGGAAAAAGTAAAGAGGAAAAGAATCATCCTCAGATTCCTCCTTCACCTCCATCATCACCTCCTTCTTCTCCTTCTTCTTCAAGTTCAAGTTCTAAATCTAATACAAAGAAACATGTTTATAAGCATAAGAATGAAATTCCATTGTTAAAACTTGATGTTAAATTTGAGTTGCCCATATATGATGGTGAAGTAAATGCAGAGAAACTTGACAATTGGATCAGTGATCCGTCGGATCTTTTAATGACTTATGGTTGAGTTTTAATTTTGCATGCGTTAATTAACCATTTGAGAAACTTAGTGAAATAATGAGAAAAGAAGAGGAACTATGACAGCCATATACACATATGTAGATCTGAAATGAAATAATAGACAGCAAACCATAACACACAGATTGATAACGGAGTTCGGCACAACTTTGCCTACGTCTCCGGTCCTTTTTCTCTGTGGGGGAGGCTTCTTTATTTCTGTTAAAATGCTCAAAAGTACATCGCTGCAATGCCAAATGGCTACAAGACTGATCTGTTCATGTTCTTCCAGATCTCTAGAACCATGCAAAGAAAACGGCACGCAAAATGGACGTCCGGAGCTCCCAAAAATGATCCGACAGTGTCTCCTCCTCAAAAGCTTCTCTGCATAAAAATGGCTTTTGCTTGGTTTCCCTTCAGTATAACTCTGCTCTGAATGCCCCTTATGGCCTCAAACAGGCCTGGGTTATATAGCTAGGAAGTTGGTTGCTCATCTCCAACTTCCTCCAAGAATTTAGGCTCCAAAACTACCCAATAACTCCCAAAAATGGATAAAAACCATTAAAAATAGGTTTAACATTAATTAAAAACCCAAAATCAGTTAGAAAACCCACTTTATAACTATAATTGGGCATAAGCCCCTTAGCCTTGGGCGCATTCCCCCTTTTCATGGTCGCATGGTTGCATATGGCCAAGTGCTAGCCCAAAGGGCTAAGCGCTGGCCCCTCTCCATTCGGCGTTAGCTCCTGGTTTTGGTGGCATATCCATGGGACCCGGGGCTCAATCCATAACTCCCTGGTTCTGTTGTGTTCGCATAGGCCACGGGCCTAACTGTTAAACTTCCCCATGCTTTATGGTAATGGTCCATTGTATTGACTCCCGGTTGTATGGTGGGGTCGTGTGGTATGCGTTGAGGGCTGGGGCTAAGCCCCGACCCTTTTTACCACCGGCCCAAACCTTGTTTAAACATAAATTCAAATTGCATCGTTTGTATAAAAAGTTCCACCATGGGGGCGGGTGGTTAGCCCCGCCCCGCCAGTCCACTACTGAAGGGGAGGTCGCCGGTTAGACCCCCGGCCATGCCACAACAATTTTATATAAACCGATGAACCAATCACCGCGTGCCACGTGGCACCTTTACAAGCAACCACATCATGCCACGTGTCAATCATGGATTGGACCACCTGTCAAAGCCGTACTACCACATCAACCTATCATACTACCACCTGTCAGTCTGCGTGTCTGCCCTGTCAGCCTGCCACGTCAGCTGCTGACGTCATCCCGTGCCACATGTCACCCTTACAGTGGTGACACGTGTTACCTCGGGATAGGTCCATTTGTACGCCCGTACGCCCAAATTTTCCTGACACGTGTCATCTCCTGGAGCTGCCACATGTCACTTGTACAGACCTGCCATGTCAGCGTACGAACATGCCACGTCAGCGTCCGTACGGGCTGTACGGACTGCACAGTCAGCAATTTTTTTTGCTTGTTTGACTTATCGGACAGAATGCGATATCTTCTCCATACAGAGCCCGTTTGACAAAGTAAATATACCACCGGAATCAGGAAGATGAGACGGATGCAATGGCACAGGTTTCGTCGCATTCCGAGCACTTTATTTTTTGAGCATTTTTCAAGCCCTGTCAGGCTTCTGGATCCAATTTCGGATCACACCTCCCCACAATAAGACCTTTTGGTCCCCAAAAGGTTACTGACCAGTCAACAAGATCGGGATAGGCCACCCGGCTTGCTCTCTGTCTCTGAACTTTGTCCTGTGCACCTGTCTCATCAAGATCAACTGTAACACAATCATGACAAATGACAGTGTATTGTTAGCCATTTCAACCCTGTTACATCTTACTGAAGCTACTATCATCCATGTAGAAAACATTGCTAATGACAGCATCAAAAAGACGACGGCAAATGAACTGATATACTTAAAATATCTGAACGACATGAGCTTATCTTGAAGCAACTTATGATTGATTTTCCATTCAACAACCATGTCTTGTTCTTGCTTAAGATCAATTACTTCATTTGAAACAATTATTGGTTTGTTGCATACTTGTACTACATTCGTTAATTGCTCCATTCTTTGAAGTGTTTTATTTGATTTAACACGATGAGCATGAACCACATAATCATGACCTGCTTTAGTGAATTGATATTGATTCTTTGTCCTGTAGAAGATTGCCTTACGATCAAACAAGTATGGACTACCTAAGATCATTCCAAATTCTCTTAACGACACAACATCACAAGTTACTTCGTCCACATACTTAGATGAAATTGCAAATTTGATTGTGCACTGCTTTGTTATGTGCATCTGATGATGATTGCTTACCCATTTAAGTGTGTAAGGCTTATGATGAGTTTGTGTTTTTAATCCCAATTGTTTAACCAATTCTTCAGAGATTAGATTAGATTGAGATTCACTATCGATTAATGTGTCTATCTTAGTGTGTCGCATGATTACCCATATATGAAACAACTTATTTCTACAATCAAGATCTTCACCATTTTTACCTGTCATACCAACCAATGAGATCTTTGACTCATCACCTGAATCCAATCCCAAGTCTGTGGGTTTTGATGTCGTTGCCACTGTTTGCATTCCCTTCTTTTGTTTGAACCACTTTGGCCTCTTCTCGGGATGCAACTGCCAACATCTGTCTTCATCATGTCCCTCTTTCTTGCAATGCTTGCAAGAGGGCTTTCCTTCCTTCTTTGTCATTGCATTTGCATTCTTGTCATTGCCATGCCTTTTCCTCTTGTCCTCTTTCCTCGACGACGACGATTCCCCTGACACACCTGCTTTCCCTGCTTCAATATACGTAGCTTGAATAGAAACCTCATCAAGGTTAGTGGGTCCAAACATGAAAACAGTGTTTCTAATATGCGCAGGTAAACCTCCTATATACTTCATAAGGGTTTCTTGTGTTTGCAAAGGAATATCTAACATTAATGCCATTTTTCGAAATCCATCGGTATATTCTTGCACTTTTTGTCATTTTCTTAGTTTTAAAGATTGCCATTCAATTAGCGCTTTTTCTTTATAACCCAAAGGATAGAATTGTTTCCTAAGTGTAGAAATGAAATATTTCCATGATGGAAATACATTACCCACATTTTGTGTTCCTTTTTGCAGTTTGCTTTGCCACCAGATAAGAGTTGTACCTGCAAGTCTCAAAGATGCCAACTTGATTTTTGTGGCCTCATCCTTGATCTGTTGCACACTACAGTATACCTCCATCTGCCTGATCCAGTTATCAAGTTTTTCTACATTTACTTCACCATCATATATGGGCAACTCAAATTTTACATCAAGTTTTAACAATGGCATTTCATGTTTATTCTTATAAACATTTTTCTTTCCACTAGATTTAGAACTTGAACTTGAAGAAACAGAAGGAGAAGAAGGAGGTGTTGATGGAGGTGAAGGAGGAATTTGAGGATGGTTCTCTTCCTCTTCACTTTTTCCCTTTGAAGAATCACCCAAAAATGGTCGCTTCTGTTCCAAGTAATCTTCGTACAAAACTTTCACCATCTCTGACATAGCAAGGAATGTTTTCCGGAACTCTTTCTCATCTTAAGAAATCCCTTCTTCCGATGCCATCTTCTCGTTGTGAGAAGCTCTTTTTCTCAATCCAATTAATGGATTCTCTACAACAAGATCACCTTCACCACACTGTAGCTTTTCCCTGGTTAACATGCAACTCAAATCCAAATGTCAACTAGCTCTGATACCACTTGATCCGTCGGATCTTTTAATGACTTATGGTTGAGTTTTAATTTTGCATGCGTTAATTAACCATTTGAGAAACTTAGTGAAAGAATGAGAAAAGAAGAGGAATTATGACAGCCATATACACATATGCAGTTCTAAAATGAAATAATAGACAGCAAACCATAACACGCAGATTGATAACGGAGTTCGGCACAACTTTGCCTACGTCTCCGGGCCTTTTTCTCTGTGGGGGAGGCTTCTTTATTTCTGTTCAAATGCTCAAAAGTACATTGTTGCAATGCCAAACAGCTACAAGACTGATCTGTTCATGTTCTTTCAGATCTCTAGAACCATGCAAAGAAAACGGCACGCAAAACAGACGTCCAGAGCTCCCAGAAATGATCTGACAGTGTCTCCTCCTCAAAAGCTTCTCTGCATCAAAATGGCTTTTGCTTGGTTTCCCTTCAGTATAACTCTGCTCTGAATGCCCCTTATGGCCTCAAACAGACCTAGGTTATATAGCTGGGAAGTTGGTTTCTCATCTCCAACTTCCTCCAAGAATTTAGGCTCCAAAACTACCCAATAACTCCCAAAAATGGATAAAAACCATTAAAAATAGGTTTAACATTAATTAAAAATCCAAAATCAGTTAGAAAACCCACTTTATAACTATAATTGGGCATAAGCCCCTTAGCCTTGGGCGTGCGCCCCCTTTTCATGGTCGCATGGCTGCATATGGCCAAGCGCTAGACCAAAGGGCTAAGCGCTGGCCCCTCTCCATTCGGCGCTAGCTTCCGGTTTTGGTGGCATATCCATGGGACCCGAGGCTCAATCCATAACTCCCCGGTTCTGTTGTGTTCACATAGGCCACGGGCCTAACCGTTAAACTTCCCCACGCTTTATGGTAACGGTCCATCGTATTGACTCCCGGTTGTATGGTGGGGTCGTGTGGTATGCGTCGAGGGCTGGGGCTAAGCCCCGGCCCTTTTTACCGCCGGCCCAAACCTTGTTTAAACATAAATTCAAATTGCATCGTTTGTATAACAAGTTCCACCATGGGGGCGGGCGGTTAGCCCAGCCCCACTAGTCCACTACCGAAGGGGAGGTCACCAGTTCAACCCTCGGCCATGCCACAACAATTTTATATAAACCGATGAACCAATCACCGGGTGCCACGTGGCAGCCCACGATTGGGCCACGTGGCACCTTTACAACCAACCACATCATGCCATGTTTCAATCGCGGATTGGACCACCTATCAGAGCTGTACTACCACGTCAACCTACCGTACCGCCACCTGTCAGTCTATGTGTCCGCCCTGTCAGCCTGCCACATCATCTGCTGACGTCATCCCGTGCCACGTGTCACCCTTACAGTGGTGACACGTGTCACCTCGAGATAGGTCCAGCTGTACACCCGTACGCCCAAATTTGCCTGACACGTGTCGTCTCCTAGAGMTGCCACGTGTTGCCTGTACAGACCTGCCACATCAGTGTATGAACATGCCATGTCAGCGTCCGTGCGGACTGTACGGACTGCAAAGTCGACAATTTTTTTTGCCTGTTTGACTTATCGGACAGAACGYGATATCTTCTCCATACGGAGCCTGTTTGACAAAGTAAATATACCACCGGAATCAGGAAGACGAGACGGACACAATGGCATAGTTTTCGTTGCATTCCGAGCACTTTCATTTTTGAGCATTTTTCAAGCCCTGTCAGGCTGCTGGATCCGATTTCGGATCAATCAGGCAGATGGAGGTTTACTGTAGTGTGCAACAGATCAAAGATGAGGCCACATAAATCAAGTTGGCATCTTTGAGACTTGCAGGTACAGCTCTCATCTGGTGGCAAAGCAAGTTGCAAAATGGAACGCAACAAGTGGGTAATGTATTTCCATCATGGAAGAGCTTCATTTCTGCACTTCGGAAACAATTCTATCCTTTGGGTTATAAAGAAAAAGCATTAATTGAATGGCAATATTTAAAACTTAGAAAAGGACAAACAGTGCAATAATACACCGATGGATTTCGAAAAATGGCATTGATGTTAGATATCCCTTTACAAACACAAGAAACTCTTATGAAGTATATAGGAGGTTTACCTGTGCATATTAGAAACACTATTTTTATGTTTGGACCCACTAACCTTGATGAGGTTTATGTTCAAGCTACGTATATTGAAGCAGGAAAAATAGGTGTGTCAGGGGAATCATCGTCTTCAAGAAAAGAGGACAAGAGGAAAAGGGATGGCAAGAATTCAAATGCAGTGACGAGGAAGGAAGGAAAGCCCTCTTGCAATCATTGCAAGAAAGAGGGACATGATGAGGACAGATGTTGGCAGTTACATCCTGAGAAGAGGCCAAAGTGGTTCAAGGAAAAGAAGGGAATGCAAACAGTGGCAACGACAACAAGACCCATAGACTTGGGATCAAATTCAGGTGATGAATCAAAGATCTCATTGGTTGGTATGACAGGTAAAATTGGTGAAGGCATTGATTATAGAAGCAACTTGTTTCATATAATGGTAATCATGCGACACACTAATATAGACACATTAATCGACAGTGGATCTCAATCTAATCTAATCTCAGAAGAATTGGTTAAGCAATTGTGGTTAAAAACACAAGTACATCATAAGCCTTACACACTTAAATGGATAAGCAATCATCATCAAATGCACATAACAAAACAGTGCACAATCAAATTTGCAATTTCATATAAGTATGTGGACGAAGTAACATGTGATGTAGTGTCGTTAAGAGAATGTGGAATGGTCTTAGGTAGTCCATACTTATATGATCATAAGGCAATCTTCTACAGGATAAAGAATCAATATAAATTAACCAAAGCAGGTCAAGATTATGTGGTTCATGCTTATCATGTTAAGGCAAATAAAACACTTCAAACAATGGAACAATTAAAGAAGGCAGTGCAAGCAAGCAACAAACCAATAATTGTTTCAAATGAAGTAATTGATCTAAAGCAAGAACAAGAAATGATTGTTGAATGGAAAATCAATCATAAGTTACTTCAAGATAAGCTCATGTCGTGCAAATATTTCAAGTATATCAGCTCATTTGCAGTCGTCTTTTTTATGCTATCATTAGTAATGTTATCTACATGGATGATAGTGGCTTCAGTAAGATGTAACAGGTTTCAAATGGCTAACAATATACTGTCAGTTGTCATGATTGTGTTACAGTTGATCTTGATGAGACAGGTGCACAGAACAGAGTTCAGAGACAAAGGAAAAGCCAGGTGGCCTATCCCAAGCTTGTTGACTAGTCAGTAACCTTTTGGGGACCAAAAGGTCTTTTAGTGGGGAGGTGTGATCTAGAATCGGATCTAGGAGCCTGACAGGGCTCAAAAAGGCTCAAAATGAAAGTGCTCAGAATCATATGAAACCAATTCCATTGCGTTTGTCCCGTCTTCCTGATTCCGGCCATATATTTACTTCGTCAAACGGGCTTCGTATGCGAAAGATATCACATTCTGATCGAAAACCCAAACAGGTAAAAAAAAAAAGGGGTGACTGTACAGTCCGTACAGTCCATGTGGCAGGCTGACTGTACAGGCCATACAACCGATGTGGCAGCTCCTGGAGAAGACATGTGGCAGGTGATAGGGAGTACGACAGGTGATTTGGACCAGTAAGAGGGTGACATGTGTCACCACTGTAAGGGTGACATGTGGCACAGGCTCACGGTGGTAGGTACAGTGGCATGCTAACATGGCGGTATGGTTGCTGACTAGGTAGACACCTCAGCAGACAGGTGGACAAACCAGTGTTTGATAAGTGGCAGTTTCTGATTGGTAGTGGAGGTGCCACGTGGCCCATTCATGGGCTGCCACGTGGCACCCTCTGGTTGGCTCTCCGGCGTTGTGTAAAATTTTGGGGTCTCCACCGGAGTCGAACCCCCAACCTCCACCGTGCTACGGACTGGAAGGACCGGGCTAACCACCCGTGCCACTGTTAGTTCTTAATAGTTATATGGCAAATAATATATTTAAGTTAATTTAAAAGAGAAGTTAGCGGTGGAAAGGGCTGGGGCTTAGCCCAAGCCCATGGTTTCAACCGTGGTCGTGTAACACCCATGCACCCGAGGGTGCGGGCACCATATGCACAGAGTATTGGATAGGGACCAGCCCTTGGACCCCACACCACCATATAACCGCAGCACATGAGTCGGGGGGCCTATCCCTCAGGGCTCGGGTTTTTTTTAGGCCGAGGATCTATGCAGAACCCCAAGAACCAGGGGCCAGCGCAAGAATGGGCCAGCGCTTAGCCCTTTGGGCTAGCGCTTGGCCAAATATAGCACATATGACCCTGTTTTAAGGGCGCGCGCCCAACCCTAGGGGGGCTACACTGCATATTTTTATACAAAAGTGGGTTTTTTCCAATGTTTAGTGGATTTTATTTATTTTTATGCCTGTTAATGGAGGATTTTATCCATTATTGGGATATTTTGAGCCCTATTTGAGCCCAGATTTTGGGGGGAAGTTGGAGATGGATAAACAACTTCAGATCTATAAAAACTAGGCCTGTTTGAGGCCATGGAGGACAGTCAGAGTAGATTTATGCTAAAGGGAAGCCAAGCCAAAGCCATTTTTATGCAGGGAAGTTGTTGAGGAGCAGACGCTTGCGGGCCCTTTCTGGGAGCTCCGGTCATCCGTTTTGCATGTCGTTTCTTCTGTTGGGTTCTAGAGATCTAGAAGAACATGACCAGATCAGTCTTGTAGCCTAGTGGCACTTTTGTGATGTACTTTTTGAGCTTTGAATAGAAATAAAGAAGCCTCCCCCACTGAGACAAAGGCCCGGACACGTAGGCAATTTTGTGCCGAACTCCGTTATCGATTCTCTTGTTATGGTTTGTTGGTTATTACTTCATTTCAGATCTACATATATGTATATGGCTATCATAATTCCTCTTATTTCATCATTCTTTCATTAAGCTTCTCAAATGGTTAATTAACACATGCAATTAAAAACTCAACCACAGTCATTAAAAGATCTTTACGGATCAACAGATAGTTTTCATAGTAAAAAACTTCAACCTAGAAGCAAAGAGGCAAGTATTTGGCTTACAAATGACATATATTCATTTTGACTAACATCCAATTGTTAAGTTCTGCAACGCCATTATGTTGAGGGGTACTTATCCATAATTGGATCTAGGAGCTTGATGGGGCTCAAAAAGGCCTAAAACTCAAATTTATTAGAATGGCTTCAAAACATATGTGTGTGTAGTCCTCATCGATACAAACCCAACGCAACTTGAACAGGCTCAAACGGATGTTATATGCTCAAGTTATGGCGATCTGTTCATTTTGCCAAACAGGGAAAAAAATGTTGACTGTACAGTTCGTACAATGCCACGTGGCAGATAATTGTACAGATCGTACGGCCATAAAGCTGATGTGGCAAGAAAATTTGGCACTGATGTGGCAAGGTTCATACAGATGATGTGGCAAGATGACTGGGTGTATGGATGGGTGACGTGGCAGGTACAGGTGGACCAATCAAGGAGTGACACGTGTCACCCTTGCAGTGGTGATATGTGGCACATCCGTATAGATGATGTGGCACACTCATACAGTAACACGTGGCAGATGGGGACTAGGCAAGTAAGTTGACAGGGCAAACAGGTGGCAGACGACTAGATCAATGAACAGTTAACACGTGGCACGTAACTGGCATATGGAATGGTACCACGTGGCACCAAGGGATTGGTTGTGTTGGCCTTTGCAAAATTTGTTTGGACTCTACAAGTTTCAACCCTGTGACCTTGTTACACATTATTTTGTTCATTCTAATGATGGCATCATAGACATATGTTCAGGCTCCCAACATGGCTTTTGCCTGAGAAGAGTACCTTCTTTCCTACCTTACAAAGCTTCTTTTTAGAAAGGGTTTGTAGGCTTCCCATACTACACAGTGCAGAAATTCATCATTTCTGGAGGCTTCCCTATAGCTATCCCTCGGGATTTTTGCGGGATACTATATAGGCAAGGTGCGGCAGCATTCCAAAGCTAAAAGAGGAAAGAGGTTTCACGAAATTTCTAGAAATGGAATCTTCTAGAATGTGAGGTGGCATCTTTATGGTTGCAATCCTACTGGTTTCTCTGATTTGGTGGGATCATCCTCATCCTTTTAACCATTTCATCTTATCCTATATAATCATGGGCTTCTCATGGAAAAGGTTAAGCACAGTTGAGCAAGATCAATCAGAGAATTGACGAGAGAATAGATTGAAGTTTGTGTAAAGAATCTTATTCTCAGTGATGCTTAAGGCCTCCATTTGTCCATCAAGCTTTTGTGGATTATCTTCATGTGAATTTCGGAGCAAGTGTATGTGTGTGTTGGGATGAATGACCGCTAAAAGGGAACTTGCGACATCAAGGCAATTCGGTTGTATCTTCCACTTTTCATTAATATAATACGGTGACATGTTCCTTTCCCATAAAATGATTAGTATTTTATTACATGATTCCTTGATCACATGTTTAGGTTGTCATTGAATTCTACTATTATTGCTTTCACGTTGGTTGGTTTGTATTATCGCAGATCCGATTCTACAAGAGAACTAAAGTGAAACAGGGACAACAAAGATATAAGGAAGCGATTCATAAGGTATGTTATCTATTCCTTTTTTGGTAGTAAAACTCAATGATCACAACTTAGGGTAAGTGTCTTGTTCCGTCTCGTTTTGTTCTAGATCCAGGTGGATCTAGGCGGATTAGTTCATGTCCGCATCTACCGATTTACCCAATAATAAAATTGGCGACTCCACTAAGGAAGAACAACTAGTTTGTGGTTTTTTGTTGGCCATTTGCTTTTGACCTATTCTTTTCACTTGATATCAATCTATGAGTCTTTGGGAGACCCATTCACTCTCCCTGGGTTTAAAAGTCCACTTAGAAGTCTTGTCTTTCTCCCAATTTTCTTGATTTTTCAAACACGTTCACACTGCACCTTATAGGTAGCCTGTGGAAACCATTCATTTCCACACCCTGGTAGTTCCTTCCAGCGTGGGATTTCCACACCCTGCACGTTTCTGGCTCACGGAAATCATCCATTTTCGCACTGTGTTATACTGCCTGCCTGCAGCAGCGTTTGAAAAAAAAAAATTGGTTTGGGTTTTGGCTTCTACTGTGTCCTAGTTTTGCTTTAGTCGGCTAGAAAAGGATTTTTAATGTCAGTTCTTGACTTCTACTGATTGTTTCAGCTCGATCTTGATTGGTTTCGAAAATCGAATACCTCTTTTTGATTCTTTTTTTATCTTTGTTTTTATCGACAATTATATAATCTTTGGACTTGCGTCCAAGTGCTTTCTCAATCAAAGCTTTTGGTTTGGATTTGGATTTGTAAGGTGGTTGCATCTTTTGGATTGCTTAATGATCAGAAAAACATTTCTTGTTCATATTTGAAGAGACATTTTCTTGTCAATTTTTATTTTTATCTCCATTGAAAGATCGATTTGGGTGTTTTTTGAGTGTTTTATTTTCATTGGTTGCTTATCCTTTCTTAGTTCCATCCTTGTTTTGGTTTCTGGAAAGGAAAAAATTAAAGTCTTTTTAGTCTTTTAAGCAATCATTTATTCAAAAAATATTGGCGTTTGAATTATTGAAAGAGAACGAATAGTGAAATTACATTGTTGATGATTGTTTGGTACTACATTCAAAAAAGGGAATTGTACATCGTAGTTTGCATTGTTCCGGAAAAATTATTTCTCCCTACTGTAGATAGAATTTATCGAAAGAAAGTTTGCATCATTCATTTCTATTTACATGTTATTGGGTCAAAGTCTCACATAACATTGGTTTCATTCTCGTCTCCCTCTTGTATAACAACAGCCTTTAATAATATTGCGAAACTCTAAAATTCAACTAGTAACTTTTTCTAGGACTCTTTTACACCAACATTAGCTAGGCTAGAGATTTGGAATAGGCAGCGAGACACACTCTCCAAAGCACAGAACACACCATAGTATCTTGTGATGGGGAATGTTCAAATCCATTTGCAACATTTTGTCCCGGGAAGCCCTTCTCACACAAGGGTCAAACCTGAGGTCGCATTGAGATTGGTAGAGTCACTCACCTTGCTTTGTTGGTCTCAGTGTAGAGATTGCACGTATTATGGGGGTCACTTGAAGGTATACACACAATGATGAGTGGAAGCCTCTCAAGTTGATTTCAGGCTCGATACCCTGCCCTTGTGTGTGGATCAGACTGTCGACTGTTTCCCCAGACATCACTGTTGTTTGTGGTAACTTTAGTAACCTATCTTCTTAAGGTCTTACACAAGGTCGTTGTGGAGGGGTAAGTCTCCACGGTACCTGGAATCGAAGTTGGCCAGACTCACTCGGGATCCTTGGAGGGTATACCCACGATTATGTGTGGGAGCTTGCACCAGGGTGTAAGTCTTTTAAGCAGGTCATCAACGTAACTTTTCCACCCTAGCCTAGCCCCTTCTTGTCTTGACTACGTGACGTTGGATTTCATCACCAACTAGTGACTTCAAAATAGGAAGGTCTTGTTTGCTTGGTTTTGATTCCTAAATTGTACTAGTGAATGTTGTTTGTTTACATAGTTGTCCATAGATTTTTTGGTTTAGCCGACATTGACCCTCCACATCGTTCATGTAGGATGCAAGGACTACCTCCAGAAGAGCCGGAAGTTTCTAAACCCTTGCCTCCTAACCCACCAGAGGATTCTCCTCAATAGAGTGAGATTCAGGACCACGTACCCTCACAGCCGGAAAGGATCGATTTTCTAGAGATATTTTGAATTGTTTCTAGCCCTCTAGAAGCTTTCTGCCTGCCTCTTAGATACGAGAGATGTATTCTCCGACTCAATTCATCCGGAGAACTTGTTATTGACACTTCTGGATTATCTACCAAGATTGTTGCGAGCCTTAACGAGGATCCTTATTGGACCACTGACATAGCATAGACTCCGACTTCTAGAAGGAACCCTTCTACCTCAGAGACAGGAGTTGAAATACCTACCGCTTCTGAACCTCTTAAAACATCTTACACGTTTATGATACCCTTGGATCACTTTAACAATACAACGTGCTATTATTTTCTTGGTTCGGAAGCCTTCTCCACTGGTCCTAGTTCAACCATTCCTCTTCAATAGGCCCATTCCACAATGGTCCCAAATACTATGATTATTCCTACTGGGAATATGGTGGCTAGCCAAACACCTATTGTCACACCACTTTTACCTAGTCAGATCCCATCACTTCCTCTTGTGTATAATGCATTGAATGCTTCTATTCCCAATCCTACCCCAATTCCATCCAGAATTTCTAGAGCCTTCATCCCTCCTGGGCACATTCCTGTTCCTGGTTTTATTCCAACACTTCCTCACCCCCCTTCCGGAGGGTCTTACCCACCCCTCACCGGCGGATCTGACCCTAGTGGCATTACTCAGTACTTCACACCTAATTATCATATTCCTATTGGTAGACAATTCAACCCTAGGGGGCAATCTCAACCTCCATTCGGAGGACAACCCCCGCCAACCCCACCCTACGGATAGAACATCTCGGCAACTTTAGCCCAGTATTGGAAATTTCTTACTCAGGGTAATACTTAATTGACTGGGGGGAAACAGCCTCAAGTCACCACTTCCATACCCCCTGGTATGGGCCAACCTTACCCTGGGACCTCTAATCCTATTTAGGGTTCAAACGCTCCATCTACTATCCCTTTCCAAGGGAACGTACCTAATCCATACAACCTCATGGGCTACCTACCACCACACCAACAACCGAATCTGCCCGGATCTTCACATTATATGCAAACTGCTTACGGTCCTACTGGTATACCGATGGGACTTCCTCCCCAAAGTCACCAATACCCTCATGTGAATAGACAGTTACCCTTTCTGGCCACTTTGGACCTCCATGATCTGTCTCGAATTTTGAATGAACCTATCCGTCACTCTCCTCATTGGCCTGTCATACCCGCCAAACTACCATCCGACATTCCTAAGTTCGATGGTAAACCTAGAGAGGATGTGAATAATCATGTAATGACTTTCCACCTTTGGTGTTCATCCAACTCTTTTATGGATGACTCCATTCGGTTACGCCTTTTTCAACGAACTCTCACGGGTTCAGCCGCAAAGTGGTATATAGAATTACCACGAGGCTTCTTCACCAATTTCAACACCCTAGATATGGCTTTACTCACTCACTACCAGTTGCCAATCTGTTATGAAATGGGGACCAATATTTTGAGTTCTTTCAAGCAAAGTAAAGCCACTCATATCTCTGATCACATTCATGAGTGGAGACGAAGATGACGTCTAATCAAACTCGATCTTCCTGATTAGTTATTGGCAGAATGGTTCACAAAATCCTTCGTGAATGACATATCTAAAGACATTGTTATGGGTGGAGTTGTCATAGAATAAAAGGCGATCAATCGTGCCCAGTATATCGTTCTCGTTTATTCACAAATGGGTACTCTCTACGATCTGCTCCCTGATGCACCTCGTTCTTCTACCACGACCACCTCAACAACCCCAACCGCTTCTCATGTCACTGATGGTGTGATAGGTACTTTCCATGATCAACCTCAATCTGCACAGACCTCTCACGCCATGCCCAAATCCCATGCTTCTAATGTTCAAACTGCTCTGACGCCCACCCCTTCCACTGGTAAAACTTCAGAAGTGAACGTCGTTCAATCGACTCCTACTGGTAAGAATAAATCTAAAAAAGGGAAGGGTAGGAATAAGGAGGATAAGAATAAAAACCCGCAATCTGATAAGGCCAACACACAACCTACTGAAGATAAGTATAAACACAAACCTCACTATCCTTTCCTTATCTATGGTGATGATCACTACACGAAGGATTGTCCGAGACGTGTTGAGGTCACGAAGTTCCTCCAAGGGACCCCAAAATCTCCTACCCTTGTCGTCTTGTCTCAACCCTTCCCTTCTCAACAATAGGCTCAATTGGTCATCCATGATCAACCTTCTTCCTCCACCACCTCCTATGTACTTATGTGTGACGGTGATTCAACGAAGAATGGCATCACACGTACCACTCGTGCCAAATATTACCCTTCCTCCAAGGAGAAAGTTGATGATATACCACCTTCATTGGTTCAACAATCTCCCTCAGCTCCACCTTCCAACAGTCCTCTTCATCTCGAACGACCGAACCCCTATACAGTC
>JASDQU010099737.1:218534-254973 GCA_032191745.1 Picea mariana
ATATATATATATATATATAACGATTAAAAAATTTTACAAAAAGATTGTTTTCCGTCTGAAGACCAAAATATTAAAAATGAAGCTCATAGCTTCTGCAAAAATAGTATCATGGATGTTGCTCTCGGTAACACACTACTACGTGTCCTACCCTACGGAGCAATCATCTCAATGGACCAGCCACACCTACAGTATGGCGCTGGAAATGCCTCAGGACCTCGTCGATGGACATGTCTTGGATCCCTGTAGTTAAACCCTCCAAATTTTGTTCGATTGCCTCATAGTCATCTGCATCCCATCCTGCCACTACTACTGCTTCCCCTCGCCTCTGGACAGGGGAGGTTCCCGGGGGCCTGAATGGCCCTACATCTGCATAGTCAGGATGTTTTGGTTATTTATTGGATTGAAAAACATATAAAACATGTAATATTTTGAAAACATTTACAAAAACAATATAAAAGCAAAATGTCTTTCTCACCTAGTTCCCCCCATTGAGAACCCTTGGGTAACACTAAGTCAGGATCATTGTGGAAATCTAGCCCGGCATATGCATAGTCATCGATCATCAAGATCTGGGGCTCCAGGTAATTAAAAAATGTGTCTTTATATCTAATAATGGGGCCTGTCGCATGTCGAGACATGAGATCACACCATTGTTTCATCCGCGGATCTCGTGGTGCTGGTATATTCCAATATACCTATAAGCGAAAGTGAGGGAATCTTCCCAAGAAGAAATATGCCAAAATGGATCTGTACCCAAACTGTTTTAGATCCCCGTTCTTGCTCTTGGTTAATTGGTTCTTCATGTTACAGAGCAACCCATCACACCAGTTGAACACACGAGGTTTTGTGCATTATATCGCATACTGGAAATAGCTCTGCAAAACCATGTGTGGAGAAGCACTCCCTGCCATCCATGTAATGGTGAATAGGATGGTTCTCAAGGTCAGATCCCGAACCCCTTTGATAGCCACCTTACCCTTGCGTCGTTTGGCCCCAGGATCACAATATAGTCTGATGTATTCACTCATCGGTAAACCCCCACCTCAACCTCCTATTAAGGTTGCTCGCACCCCACGACGAGATAGCCCTATCAAGAAGTAAATGTCTTCAATGTCCAAAGAAAGCACATGAAATCCCACATGGAATACTTGTTGGTCCACATCCCACATTCGGACCAAATATTCCAACAGTCTCAACTGGGCTCTCATGCCCTAGATCTTGAAGAATTTTAATAGAACACACTGTCTTAGGGCATTTATAGTGTTGGAATCATTCAAAGCTATTGCATCGTTGTATTCATGTTCCCTTTCATCAAGGCCCTCCTGTGATGAGTCTTTTCCTGTCGACTTCAGCTCATTATCCAGGAACGAGACTTAGAAACTACTTAGTGCCTTAGAGCCTGCATGCCTCAATGGAAGGTTTCTTCGCTTTTGACAGTGGATTTACATCATAGATCCCTGATCAAGAGATTCCATCGAGTGTTTGACCTCAACTCATTTATTCACACTCATTGGATTGTAATATCGTACCTTGGGAGTCATTGACATCAATGGTGATTTCCCTCGCAATTGTTAACGGCTTTCATTAAACGATCGGTAATCAAGTGGTTTCTGACCATGTTCGACTTCAGCACTTGTAATCACATGGCCAGATTCGTACAAATGAACGGCGGGATTGAAGACCCTGGGCCTCATCATTTTTTATCCAAGCTACGATGGAGTATTTATGATTTGAGTTGGCACATAGATCCACTTTGTATGTCTCGTGGCTATGTCTGTGTCTGAATTTTCCTATACATAGATCCACAATGTATTCCTGGTGGCTATCTAGAATCTTGATGACATGGATCCACGGTGTATGGTGGCCATGACTTATATTTATGATTTCAATCATTTATAGTCTGAACATGGGAATGCCTACTTCAGACATGATGTAATATTATGCGGATGCTTGATTGTTTGCAGATTCCTAATTGGTGCGCTCCTCATTCCTGACACACACACACGCATTTTTACAAAGTATTTCGGTTGTCACGAGTTCCAGCCTCATACTTTGGGGGGCATTCTGTTACACATTATTTTGGTCATTCTAATGATGACATCATAGACATGTGTTTAGGCTCCCATCATGGCTTTTGCTTGAGAAGAGTAGCTTCTTTCCTACCTTACAAAGCTTCTTTTTAGAAAGGGTCCACAAGCTGCCCATACTACACAGTGCAGAAATCCATCATTTCTGCAGGCTTCCCTATAGTTGGCCTGCAGGATTTCCGCAGGCTGCTATATAGGCAGGGTGTGGCAGCGTTCCAAAGCTAAAAGAGGAAAGAGGTTTCACGAAGTTTCTAGAAGGGGAATCTTCTAGAATGTGAGGTGGTATTCCTTATGGTTGTGATCCTACTGGTTTCTCTGATTTGGTGGGATCATCCTCATCCTTTTAACCACTTCACCTTCTCCTATATAATCATGGGCTTCTCATGGAAAAGGTTAAGCACAGTTGAGAAATATCAAGCAAAGAATTAACGAGAGAATAGATTGAAGTTTGTGTGAAGAATCCTATTCTTAGTGATGCTTGAGGCCTCCATTTGTCCATCAAGATTTTGTGGATTATCTTCATGCAAATTTCGGATCAAGTGTATGTGTGTGTTAGGACGAAGGACCGCTAAAAGGGAACTTGTGACATCAAGGCAATTCAGTTGTATCTTCCACTTTTCATTAATATAATACGGTGACACGTTCCTTTCCCATAAAATGATTAGTATTTTATTACATGATTCATTGATCCCATGTTTAGGTTGTCATTGAATTCTACTATTATTGCTTTCATGTTGGTTGGTTTGTATTATCACGAATCTGATTCTACAAGAGCACTGAAGTGAAACAGGGACAACAAAGATATAAGGAAGCGATTCATAAGGTATGTTATCTATTCTTATTTTGGTAGTAAAACTCAATGATCACAACTTAGGGGAAGCGTCTTGTTCTGTCTCATTTGTTCTAGATCCAGGTGGATCTAGGGGGATTAGTTCATGTCTACATCTATCGATTTACCCAATAACAGACCTCTCGCACGAGCTAATGCCTTGGGTAGGTCAGGCTATCCAACCCACCTCGTGGTGTGACTTGTTATGTAAAGGGAAAATATAATATTTGAATTGCACCAAAGGATAATTCGGAGGCGAAAAGGGCTGGGGTCTAGCCCCAGCTCGCGGTCATAGCACACCCCAAGGTAACCATAGCTTAGACCTTAAGTTTCTAGCATGGAGGTGGGATAAGGATTAAGGCCTGGATCCCAGTCATATCACCCTTCTCCATATGACCTTGGCTACACCTTACAATTAGCGTAGAGAGTCAGGGTTAGGCCTGGTTGGTCGAGCTAGCTTGTCGACTAGGGAGCATAACCTTGGGATATTATATTGAGAGCTATCTAACAGGGGGTGCGTGCTTGGAGGACGGGGCCACATGGCCACTAACATGTGTCCAGGAGTCAATAGTTCAGGGGCCAGCGCACAGTAGATAAGCGCTTTGGACACAAAATGTGTGCTCATATGCCCGGGAACCTAGGAAAAGGGGGATCGCCCAATAGTTTTGCCCAAGTAGGTTTTTCACTATATTATAGTGATTTTTATTGATTTTATAGGTAGTTTTGGAGATTTATGGCCCTTTTTGGGGGATATTAGGCCCTTTTTTAGGCCAGATCGTGGGGGGAAGTTGGGAGATGGTTACCAAATTCAAATCTATATAGACCAAGCCTTCTTGATGCCATGAGAGGAGGTTCAAAATAGGTTTATGTTGTCAGATTGTTGATCCAAATCCATTGTCATGCAGAGAAGCTATTAAGGAGCACACCTTTGCGGGCCATTTCTGGGAGCTTCATTCATCTGACTTGGGTGCCGTCAGTTTTGATGGGTTCATGAGATCTGGTAGAAAATGACCAGATCATTTTTGTAATCCATTGGCACTTTCATGATGTACATTTAAAGCTTCGAACAGAAATAAGAAAGCCCGCCTAAGACAAGACCCAGAGACATAGGTGAGATTGTCGAACTTCCTTATCACATTGTTGTTTATGGTTTGTTGTTTTTTATGCTTTATTTCCAAGTCTGAATATGCTTAATGGTTGTTTTGTTTAATCCACTTTTATTCTTCTTTCATTCAGATTCCTTATTGGTTAATGAACACATGCATAATAACTCAACCATTGTCATTTAAAAGATCTTTTCGGATCAAGTGGTATCAGAGCTAGTTAACGTTTAGATTTGAGTTTTGCATGTTAACCAGAGAAAAGCTACTTCTTGGTGAAGGCAAGCTTGTTTAAGAGAATCCATTGATTGGATTGAGAAAGAGAACTTCTCAAAGAGAGAAGATGGCATCGGAAGAGGGACTTTCTCAAGACAAGAAAGAGTTTCGAAAAACTTTCTTCGCCATGTCGGAGATGATGAAGGTTTTTGTATGAGGATTACTTGGAATGGAAGAAACCAAATCTGGGTGAATCTTCAAAAGGAAAAAGTGAAGAAGGAGTGGGTCCTCCTCAAATTCCTCCTTCAACTCCATCTTCACCTCCTTCTTCTCCTTCCTCTTCAAGTTCAAGTTCTAAATCCAATGGAAAGAAACATGTTCATAAACATAAGAATGAAATGCCTATATTAAAACTTGATGTTAAATTTGAATTACCCATATATGATGGTGAAGTTAATGCAGAGAGACTTGACAATTGGGTCAAACATATGGAGGTTTATTGCAGTGTGCAACAGATCAAGGATGAGGCCACACAAATCAAGTTGGCATCATTGAGACTTACAGGCACTGCACTCATCTGGTGGCAAAGAAAGTTGCAAAATGGCACACAACAAGTGGGTAATGTATTTTCATCATGGCAAAGTTTCATTTCTGCACTTAGAAAGCAATTATATCCTTTGGGTTATAAAGAGAAAGCGTTAATTGAATGGCGAGCTTTAAAACTAAGAAAAGGACAAACAGTGCAAAAATATATCGATGGCTTTCGTAAAATGGCATTGATGTTATATATTCCTTTACATACCCAAGAAACTCTTATGAAGTATATAGGAGGTTTACCTGCACATATTCGAAATATTGTATTCATGTTTGGACCAACTAATCTTGATGAGGTTTCTATCCAAGTGACATACATTAAAGCATGGAAAATAGGTGTTCGTGTATCAGGGGAATCATCTTCAAGGAAAGAGGACAAAAGGAAGTGGCATGGCAAGATGTCAAATTCAGTGACGAGAAAGGAAGAGAAGCCCTCTTGCAAGCATTTCAAGAAAGAGGGGCATGATGATGACCGATGTTGGAAATTGCATCCCGAGAAGAGACCAAAGTGGTTCAAGGAAAAGAAAGGGAGGCAAACAGTTGCAGTGACAACATGACCCACAGACTTGGGATCAAATTCAGGTGATGAATCTAAGGTATCATTGGTTGCTTTGATAGGTAAAAGTGATGAAGTATTTGATTGTAGAATTAACTCGTTTCACATAAGGGTCATCATGCAACACACTAATATTGACACATTGATAGATAGTGGATTTCAATATAACTTAATTTCAGAGGAATTGGTTAAGAAATTGGGATTAAAAACACAGATGCATCATAAGCCCTACACACTTAAATGGATAAGCAACAAACATCAAATGCACATAACCAAACAGTGCACATTAAAATTTTCAATTTTATCTAAGTTTGTAGACGAGGTAACATGTGATGTGGTACCACTAAGTGAATGTGGAATGGTCCTAGGCAGTCCATACTTATATGATCATAAAGCAATATTCTACAGGGAAAAGAATCAATATCATTTAACCAAAGCAGGTCAAGAATATGCAGTTCATGCTCATCATGTAAAGGAAAATAAAACTCTTCAAACTATGGAACAATTAAAGAAGACAGCTCAAGCAAGCAACACACCTATAATTTTTTCAAATCAAGTAATTGATCTTAAGCAAGAACAGGAGATGATTGTAGAATGGAAAATCAATCACAGTTTACTTCAAGATAAGCTAATGTCGTGCAAATATTACAAACATATCAGCTCATTTGCAGTCATATTTTTGATACTATCATTAGTAATGTTGTCTACATGGATCATAGTGGCTTCAGTAAGATGTGACAGAGTTCAAATGGCTAACAATATGTTGTCAGTTATCATGATTGTGTTACAGTTGATCTTGATGAGACAGGTGCACAGGACAGAGTTCAGAGACAGGGAACCAGCCAGGTGGCCTATACCAAGCTTGTTGACTGGTCAGTAACCTTTTGGGGACCAAAAGGTCCTTTAGTGGGGAGGTGTGATCTATAATCAGATCCAAGAGCTTGATGGGGCTCAGAAAGGCCTAAAAATAAAAGTTCTCAGAATGGCTTCAAAATGGACATGTGCGTAGGTCTCATCGATATGAACCCAATGCAACTTGAACGAGCTCAAACGAACATCATATGCTCAAGTTATGGCGATCTGTTCATTTTTCCAAACAGGCAAAGAAATGTTGACTGTACAGTCCATACAGTGCCACATGGTAGATGATTTTACAATATGTACGTTTGTACATCTGACATGGCAGGCACAGTTGGCACTGACATGACAGGCTGATTGGGCGTGCAGACGAGTGACGTGGCAGGTACAGGTGGACCAATTTGGGAGTGACACATGTCACCCTTGTAGTGGTGATATGTGGCACATATGTATGTATGATGTGGCACACCCGTACAATGACACGTGGCAGACGATGACTGGGAAGTAAGCTAACATGACAGATAGGTGGCAGACAAATAGATCAATGAGCAGTTGACATGTGGCACATAGCTGACATATGGAACGGTGCCACGTGGCCTAGACGTGGGTTGTCGTGTGGCACCTAGGGATTGGTTGTGTTGGCCTTTGCAAAATTTGTTTGGACTCTACAATTTTTGACCCCATGACCTCTTTTACGGGCTAACACCTTGGGCAGGTCGAGCTAGCCAGCCCTCCTCATGGTGTGACTTGTTATGTAAAGGGAGAATATAATATTTGAATTGCACCAAAGGGTAATTCGGAGGCAGAAAGAGTTGCGGTCTATCCCCAGCCCACAGTTGTAGAAAACCTCGAGGGAACCATAGGCCAGACCTTAATTTTCTAGCGCAGAGGTGGGATAAGGATTGAGCCACGATTCCTGGTCATATCACCCTTCTCCATATGACCCGGGCTACACCTTACATTTGGCACAGAGAGTCAGGGTTATCCTCGATCGGTTGGGCTAGCCCGCCAACCAGGGGGCATAACCCTGGGCTATTAAATCGAGAGCTATCCAATATGGGGTGCACGCTTAGAGGACAAGGCCACATGGCCACTAAAATGTGTCCAGGAGCCGATAGTTCAAGGGCCAAAGCATAGTAGATAAGCACTTTGGACACATGGTGTGTGCTCATATTCCCAGGAGCCTAGGAAAAGGGGTTTGCACCCAATATTTTTTCCCATGTGAGTTTTTCACTATATTATAGTAATTTTTATTGATTTTATAGGCAATTTTGGAGATTTATGGCCCTTTTGGGGGGATATTGGGCCCTTTTTTAGGCCAGGTCTTAGGGGGAAGTTGAGAGATGGTTACCAACTTTAGATATATATAAACCAGGCCTTCTTGAGGCCATGGGAGGAGGTTCAAAACAAGTTTATGCTGCCAGATTTTTGAGCCAAATCCATTGTCATGCAGGGAAGCTATTGAGGACGGCACCTTTGCGGGCCATTTCTGGGAGCTTCGTTCATCCGATTTGGCTGCCGTCAGTTTTGATGGGTTCATGAGATCTGGTAGAACATGACCATATCAGTTTTTTGTTCCATTGGCACTTTCATGATGTACATTTAAAGATTCTAACAAAATTAAGAAATCCCAACTGAGACAAGGCCCGGAGATGTAGGCGAGATTGTCGAACTCCATTATCACATTGGTGTTTATGGTTTGTTGTTTTTTATGCTTTATTTTCAGATCTGAATATGCTTAATGGTTGTTATGTTTAATCCACTTTTCTTCCTCTTCATTCAGCTTCATAATTGGTTAATGAACACATGCATAATAACTCAACCAATGTCGTTTAAAATATCTTTTCGGATCAGGTATGGAGAACCGACCGCTGCTGGTCAATATTATATCGAACAAGGTATTATTCAAAAGGTTGATTAACATATTCACCACCATTGTTTGATCTCAAGCACTTGATGGGTTGACCACATTGTTTTTCAACCAAGGCCTTGAATTCTTTGAACTTTTCAAAGACAAGATTCTTGTTTTTTAGTAAATAAACCCAAGTGAAATGAGAGAGATCATCAATAAAGGTCAAAATATGCCTTGCACCTGCTAAGGAAGGAATATCGATGAAACATACATCACTGTGAACCAGCTCCAAGAGATTTTGTGGGCGCAAAGCTTTGCCAGAGTTGAAAGGTTCCTAATGATCCTTTTCCAACACCCATCCTTTACGTACTCCAACGAGAAAAACTTTAGGTAGACCAATAACCATATATTGTGTTGTCATCAACTACAAACTTCGATAATTGAGGTGTCCAAGTCATTCATGCCAAATTCGATTTTGGCCATCAGTCACTACTACATATGGTGTTGAAGTCTGACGAGGAGTTCTAACAATACAAATAAAATTGATCATATCATCAGACATTACTAACTAACTATCAAAATTTCATTATTTTGACAAAGTTCAATCATCATCGGCATTCCGACTCATATTCGATGGTTATCGCAAGTGCCACATGGCACCCCATTTTTAAACACAAATTGCAGAGGCATGTTTCTAAAACCATGAGCTATAACAACTCACTCGAGGAGATGTAAAGCTAATTATGATTGAATTATGTAATTGTTGTATGGATAAAGTTTGTCCCCACGGGGATCATATAAATATTTAGCCGTTCTCAAAACGCTATACATTTTGGCATTTTTGGTCAGAATCAGGTGATATAAAGGTTATAAGTAGAGTGATAGGGAGAGGTGTGTCACATCAGAGACAGTAGGAGGAATATTCAGAGAGAACAAAGGTGCGGGATATGTATTTCACTTTGTCAACCATTTTTGTAAGGGAGATTGTAATTGTATGATGTCTGTATGCATGTAAAGATTCTATTGTTGTGACAATTTTATGGAAGATCAATATCGTTTTGGCTCGTACTTTTCTTATATGTGATGCTTTTTGTGATCTTTAGTGTTTTTCTACAATCTTTAAGAGATATTTAATGCATCTTTGTAATAATGTTTGAATCTACCTACAAGAAAATCAGAAGGTATGGCTAAGAGGTGGAAATTGAAGGGGGGTTATTTCTAAACTATGGAAGGGGAAGTAGGGTGCAAAGAAGAGACAATAAGTACATTTATTTCACTCAAAAATAGATCTATGAATGAGGTTATGTTGGTAAATAGTTGACAATGGAAGGGTGTGTTAGAGTAGACAATGCCCATATTAAGAGTTCCTTAGGATATGTCTAACCTTTAATTATCGTGGCTCAATCATCCTCTTCAAAAAATGAGCCTTGAAAAGGGTTATTGATCTAAATAAACATGACATCCTCCTCCTATAAGAGATAATGTCAAATGAGGATAAAATATTTAGCTGTCTAAGTGGATTGCTTGGTTGGAAGTTTAAATTCATTCACGATAGAGGAAGGTATGTGGTTATCATTAGAAAAGTTATACATATGTCTGTACCTTTGTTTGTGCAATTGGAAACTTAAAACACTTTGTTGTGGAAAAATGCCAAAATTTGTTTTGTAGGACAAAGAGGGCAATTTTTTCCTTGGTGTAAATTGCATGCTAGGATACACTAAAATGCACCCTCATGTCTAAAAACTCATTCAATTTGAGTGGTTCAAACTATAAACGAGTTTCTAAGCCATTTTCCATAAGCATGTATACTTAGTTTTTCATTTGTAGTCATAAAAGACTGACTCTATTTTGCAAAAATAGGCAACATATGCCTAGTAAAACCCTAGAAATGTACGACTTGTTTGTAAAAAGTAAGTCAAGGTTTTACTATAATGTAGATTTGAGTTGTGCAAGTTGTTGGGGGTGTGCTTTATCATATTAGACATGATCATGTTGTTAATTTTGCAATTGCAATTTTAAAAATGGTTGATGTGCAAAAGAGGCAAAGTTTGCCTTATAAATTGGAAGGTCAAAACGGTACTAAGTGACAAAATTAAAATGCATTCCCAAGCTTCCTTGTAGCACCTAAAATTGTTTTATAAGTTCTAGGATGGATATATCTATATTTTATATTTACCTGTGTCATCTAAAGTGAAATTTTATAACATAAGAGGTTGATTTCAAGCACCTAGATTTTGGATTTCATGTAAATCTGAAGTCAAAACTGCCTCAGAGTAAAATGCACGCCCTTGTCTCAATTTTGACCCAACTTGAGTGGTTGAGTGGTTCAACTTGAAGAAGTTGTAGTTTGTGAATTTACACCTTGACATAGCCATATATTGGAAGTTCCAAACAAAAAACTACCTGATGTGCATAAAGGATAAAAATTTCCTTGTAAAACCGAAGGGCCAATTTGTTAAAGTTGGCTGTAAAAAAGTGCATGCCCAAAGTGGGATAATCCTCCATAATTTAATATTTAAGTTGTAAAATGATTATTAAAATATTTTTAACATGTTTGTACAATTATGAGTGCATTTGCACTTCAATAATGATGATTTTTATTCACAAAGATTCATGACCTTTTGATGAATCAAAGGATGGTGGGTTATGAGAGAAATCAAGGTCAATGACTTATAACCAACCAATTATACATACAAAATGGAATAAATATTAACTCTAATTTCTGCAATAGAATAAAGAGGTCAATATTACAAAAACTATTACAAGTTACAGGGTTGTAGAAAAATAGACATCTTTCTATATCTATGTTAGTGCAATTTGAACCTTAAAACCCTTTTCCCTACGAAAAGACCAAAAATTGGCTTCTAGGACAAAGAGGGAAAATTTTGCATTGGTGTATATTTTTCCTTAGTGCAAAATGCATCACATGCTACATTGAAATGCATGCCTAGGTCTCAAAATTCATTCAATTTGAGTGGTTCAAATTGTAAATTATTTGTTAAGTAATTTTCCATAAGTCTATATGCGTTTTTTTTTTCATTTTAAGTAATAAAAGAAGTTGGTGTGCAATAATAGGTAAGATATGCCTAGTAAAATCCTAGAAATTCCCAAACTATTTGTAAAACGTAAGCGAAGGTTTTATTATACCTTAGATTTGAGTTGTGAAATTTTTTGGGGTTGTGGTTTATCATAGTGTACCTATTCATGTTTTAAAGTTTTCAATTGCAATTTTAAAAAGGGTTGTTGTGCAAAAGAGGCAAAGTTTGTCTAGTAATCTGAAAGGTCACAACCGTATTAGGTGACCAAATTAAAATGCGCGTCTGTAGCTCCAAAAAAAAAATATAAGTTTTAATATGGAGTTCCATATATGGAAAATTTACCCATGTCATCTAAAGTGCAATTTGAGAACGTGATGTGTTGCTTTCATGCACCTCAATTTGGGATTACATGGAAATTTGAAGTGAAAATGACATTGGAGTAAAATGCATGCCCTAGTCTCAATGTTGAACCAAATTGAGTGGTTCAACTTGAATAAGGTGTAATTTAGGATTATACACCTATATATAGTCTTATAATGGAAGTTTCATACAAACACCTACCTGATTTGCATAAAGTCTAACGGTTTCCTTGCAAAACCGAAGGGCGAATTTGTTAAAGTTGGTTATAGGTAGGTGCACGCCCAAAGGTGGATAAGCCTCCATAATTTAATTTTTAATTTGTAACTTGATCATTACAATAGGTTTAACATGTTTGTACAATTAGGATTGCATTTACACTCCAAAAAGGATGATTTCTATGAACAAAGATTGTAATGTTCCCAACTAGGATAGATAGGAAAAATATGTTTGCTGCCAAAATTATTATATTTCTTTGTGGGATTTTATCAAACACTTTGTTGGAAATTCCTTACAAACAGTTTGCATATGTCATCAAGATAGGAATATTGTCAAATAAATCACATGCACTCATTACACACGAAATAGAGAAGATAACCATGACATCTTATTATGGTGTGGACATCCAAATCACAACAAATAAAAATATCCCTATTGGCTATAACAACAGTTGAAAATAACTCCTAACACATAGATATACTAGCTGCAAAATATACTAACAAGAACAACAATAAAACTAGTATTGATGCCCCCAAAAATCTCCTCAAGAACTGTCTTCTCTGGACTGTCTAGCCTTTGTTGGTGCAGTATAAATCTGGTCCAGAAAACACCTATCGTTGTGACCTGGATGTCGTACCTTCACGGACCTGTAACCCCAACTTGCAGGGATCCTCGTTGGAAGAGGCTGAGCAACCAGCAGGGCCTCGTGGAACAAGGTTGGCTAACATGTTGGGCCTCATGAACACCATGTGCTCAACTCGGAAGGGTGACTCTTGTTATTATTCCCTCGAAACCCTCCTGGTCTATGCAAAACCGACGATCGTCCTCCTCTGGAAGGATCCTTAAATCTCCCTATGCACACCCATATTCCTCCAAGTTTAACAAACCAATCTGAGACTCCAATGAAGACCTTATATGGATCCTCCTCCTTGCTTAGCTAGGGTTGATATTGCACCATTGAAATCAAATTGAAATGGTGGAAGGGTTTTCTAAACCCAAACGAAACAATGGCTCCAAGAGCACTTCAAAATGAGAGATCAAATCATAATTCCAAAGAGAAGGGTTACCCCTCTATTTATCCTTCTTCCGATCCTTCTAGATCTTTCCGCTTATGGACCTAATCAAACCCTCACTTTATTTTCCCTCCCATTTCATTTAAATATAATATTTGTTTTTGTTTGATGTCACTTTATGATTTTTCATTCTTAGTGACACCAAATAAACCTCCTTGACTCCCTTGTCCTTGTTTCCTATAGCCTATGGGATTCATATAGGCTATTAATTCATCCTCTACCACTATCAATTGGGAGGGGATATTATGTTCCTCCCTTCCCAATATTTATTATCCTCAAACAACTCCAAATCAGGGTGCTGTAAAATATGCTCACCTTCCCAAGTAGCACTTTCTGCAAAAAATCTTCTCCATATGACCAAGTACTCTCGAATGACTCTGCTTCTCAAAATTCACTCCCTGACATCAACAATCCTCCTGGGAGTTAGAACCAACTACTCTTCCTCATCTAATGGAGGAATATATCCCAAAGCGGTGACCTGATGTCCCAATTCCTTCTTGAAGCAGGGTACATGGAAAGTGTTGTGGATCCTACTACCCTTTGGTAACTCCAACTCGTATGCTACCTCCCCAACTCTCCTAATTATCCCCATTTAGGGTCCATAAAAATGAGGATTCAACTTCTCTGCACCACTCTTCTTCAACGACGACTATTTATAAGGTTGTAACCTGAGAAAGGCTAGGTCCTCAACCTCAAAATTGTGTTCCACCATGTTCATGTCTGCATACATCTTCTGTTGATTCAGAGCGGCCTACAACTTCTCCTTCAGGACTCTCAATATGTCATGGCTTTTGTGCAACCAATATTTGGCCTTGGGATATATTCTCTCCCCAAATGCAATATCCACAAAGGATAGGGCATCATATCCATATAATGCCCTAAATGGGCTAATCTCGATGGACATGTGATGAGTGGTATTGTAACAATGCTCCCTGAGATGCAACCACTTTATCCATTCCCATTCCTTCCCTGACACATAGTTCCTCATGTACCCCTCAATCCATTTTTTTACTATCTTGGTATTCTCATCTATCTGGGGGTGGTATCTAGTGCTAGGTGTCAACTTTGTCCCAGATAACCTAAACAACGCTTTCCAAAATGCACTGAGAAACCTGTTATCCCAATCACTGACTATGTTCCTCGGAAGGTCGTGTAGAATAAACAACTTCTTAAAGAATAGATATGCTACTTGAGATGTGTTGTACTCTGAAGGAATGGAAAATAAGTGCACATATATAGTCAATTTTTCCATGACTATGTAGATGCAGTCTCTGCCCTATACCTTTGGCAACCCTGTAATGAATTCCCTGGAAATGCTTTCCCACTTCTACTATGGAATTGAAAATGGTTGAAGCAGTCCCGCAAGATGTGTAAATTCTAACTTGTTCTATTGGAAAGTCATGCATTCCCTCACATGACGAAGTACATCCTCCTTGAGACCCTTACAAAAGAATCTCTCCCTCACCTTCTTATAGGTCTTTAGATACCTTTGGTGCCCTGCCAGTGGTGCCTCATGTACTACCCTCAAAATATTATCCTTGAGTTTGGACTCAGGGACAAGATAGATCATGTATTTTTAGTAGATGATGTCATCCACTACCTTGTACCTGTCATCCTATAGTGCCATCCTTCTTAGTTTTTGACGGTCTTCTTGTTTACTTCCCTATAGTCTATTCACATCCTCATAGTGCCATCCTTCTTCTTCACTAGTACAACTAAAGAAGCGAAGGAACTAGAACTAGGCCTGATATGTCCCATCTCCAACAACTCCTTTATGGCCTTATCTATTTTTGAACCTCTTCGGATTATTGTAGGGTGTGGTGATCATGGGCTTCGACCCTTCTTCTAGCTCAATGACATGCTCAAATCTTATGTCAGGTGGTATCCCTGCTAGCAATGGTTCAAACATTATTTCATGCTTTTCAAGAAATGTTTGGATATCTGCGGGGTAATGTTGACGATCCTGTGATGGCTTCTCCATTGTGATCAAGCAATTTTTTGCATAAGCCATGTCCTCATGTCTAAAAAGGGCCTCCATGATTTGGTTAGACACAATCCTAGGGGAACCTATCGACATACCTCTTAGGATGAATCAGTGTCTCCCCTTTTTCTGGAACTCCATCTTCATGTCCCGATATTTCATGTGCATATCTCCTAATGAGTACAACCACTGAACTCCTAGCACTACATGAGTATCTTCTAAATCTATGACACAAAAGACATCAATCAACTTATAGTTTCCCAATGTTACTTCCAAGCCCCTGATCCTCTAAGTACATGCCATGTTGTACCCATCTTATACTACCACATTGAATCCCTCAAACATCTCCATAGGGATTTGACTCCTCGTGACAAGTGTAGCATCATTGAAGTTGTAGGTGGCCCCACCATAAATCAAAGTTGTAACCCTCTGCCCCCGCAAAATGCATTTGACCCTGAAGGTGTAATATTTAGGGACTCCTGAAAGTGTGGCAATGGTCACTCCCTTGGTGTTATATTGTAATGGTGTCTAATCTATAGTGTCGAGGTGTGATGACTCACCATTGTCCTATCCAATGTCCTCATCATCATCGTCATCCTCCTCATCGAAAACTACCTCAATATAATGGACTTTAACTTTTCCCATACATCGATGACCCAGTTCCCATGACTCCTTGCAATTGTAGAAAAGATTCTTCCTCGTTAGTTCTCTCTAAGTTTCTTCATCCAACCTATCCTCCCCTGTCCATGTCTTGTGGGGAGATTTTGACACATGCCCCTTCTATAGAATAATTTTTTTTTCCAATGTGTTCTTAGGGGTTGTGTTTTCCATATATCAAGTATTCGTGATAGTATCCTTGAGTGTGGTTGGTCTAACGGCCTTTACACATCCTCTCAGTGGATCAACTAGACCCTTCGTGTACAACATCACCAACCGTTGTTGAGAAATATATGTCACCATGATTGTCATCCTCTGAAAATATGTGATGTATGCATCTAGTGTAGTTGTCTGTCTCAATTGTGCCAACTCCCTAAAGTGTGTCTCAGGATCCTTCTTGTCAAACCTGTCCATCAAACTCTAAGTGAAGTCTACATATGAAGTGATGTCGGTGTGCCCCAATGTCACCAGCCCATGGTACCACCACTCATGAGCTTCTCCTTACAAGTGTAGGGTGGCAAACTTAATCACTTATGCCTCAGTCATTGGGTTAAGTTGGATGTAAGTGTCCAACTTCTGCACCCATTCTCTAGTTGTGCTCTTAGCAAATCCGTCGAAGGATAGAATAGTCAGCATGCCCACCTTGTGCATGAGGTCAAATTTTGTTGACTCTAGGTTGCTTTGTTCCACTCCCTTGGTTTTTTCCTCTACTTGAGGGTGTGAAAGTCTAGATAGGACAATTTCTCTCGGATATATTCATATATCATCTCATACTCCCTATATGAGGAGTTGATATAAAGATCCTAATCTGTCTGATCATGTGCTCCTGTATGTTTTCCTATCAAGAATGTTTGTAATAGGGATTTAGGAATCCTTAGGCTACCGCTATGAGTTGGGGTATGGTTATTACTACTCTTTGCATGTATTCTATCACACCAATGGGATCCATTGGGTCCTCCTTGACTTGCACCATTCGTATTCCCTCGTTGGCCCACCAGTTGTGTGAGCACCTCAAGGGTCTGTTGTTGGAACCTTATGGTTTATGCTTTTCTTTGGGATGCCTCATTCTATCCCTTGACTAGATATTTTAATATTTGGAGCATAACCACATCATGGTTGTCTCCCATGATTCCCCTTACTTCTTCTCCTTCTAACTTTGTTTGGATGGATTATATTTCTCTTTATGGTGACCTTTGAATGTGTTGTCCTCCATGCCCTTTCCTCTTAGGCATCAATGTAGTTACAAGCTAGTAGAATCACCAACTCTGATACCATTGTAATGTTCCCAACTAGGATAGATAGGAAAAATATGTTTGCTGCCAAAATTATTATTTTTCTTTGTGGAATTTTATCAAACACTTTGCTAGAAATGCCTTACAAACAATTTGCATATATATTGTCAAATACATCACATGCACTCATTACACACGGAATAGAGAAGATAACCATGGCATCTTATTATGGTGTGGACATCAAAATCACAACAAATAAAAATATCCCTATTGGCTATAACAATAGCTGCAAAACCCTCCTAACACACAGAGCTAATGGTTGCAAAGCAACTGTCAAATCTAGTGACAAGAACAAAAATAAACCCGGTAATGATGCCCCCAAAAATATCCTCAATATCTATCTTCCCTATATTGTCTATCCTTCACTGGTGCGGTATTAATCTATTCCAGAAAACACCTATCGTCATGATCTGGTTGTCATACCTCCATGGACCTGTAACCCCAACTTGTAGGGATCCTCACTAGAGGAGGCTACACAACTAGCGGAGCCTCATGAGATGAGGCTAGCTAACATGAAGGGCCTCATGGGACACCCTGTGTTCAACCCGCATGGGTGACTCTTGTTATTGTTTCCTCGAAAACTTCTTGGTCTCTGCAAAATCGATGATCGTCCTCCTCTGAAAAGATCTATCAATCTCCCTATGCACACTGATATTCCTCCAAGCTGAATAAACCAATCTAAGACTCTAGTGAAGTCCATGTATGGATCCTCCTCCTTGTTTATCTAGGGTGTATATTGCACCACTGAAACCAAACTGCAATGGTGGAAGGGTTTTTCTAAACCCTAACGAAACAATGGCTCCAAGAGCACTCCAAAATGAGAGATCAAATCATAATGCCAAAGAGAAGGGTTACCCATCTATTTATCCTTCTTCCAACCCTTCTAGATCTTTCCCCTTTTGACCAAATCAAACCCTCACTTTATTTTCCCTCCCATTTCATTTAAATATAATTATTTATTTTTATTTAATGTCACTTTGTGATTTGTCATTCTTACTAGCACCAAGTAAACCTCCTTGACTCCCTTGTCCTTGTTGATTGTAGCCTATGGGAGTCGTATAGGCTATTAAGTCATCCTTCATCGTGATCAATTGGGAGGGGACATTACAAAGATTCATGACCTTTTGATGAAATATAGAATGAACATGTCAATATTATATGAAATATTACAAGCTACAGTGGTGAATTTTGTACATATGTTAGGGAAAAAAGCAGGTTGTACATATGTTGTTTTGTCCCGAGATGGTGCAGGGTGAAATATATATTTTGGTTTGGAGTTACATGCATTAATTAATATTTATTGTTACATATGCAACTTTGAAATAATTTATAGTGATAAATGATAGATCAATGATTACACAAGTGAAATATTGTGGTTATGGATTGTTGTTGTAGATGAAGTTTGAACATACCTGGAGTGAAAACTACAATCTTTGTGTTAGGATTTGCATTATATCTTCCTTAAATCACAATGTTAGGGAAAATTCATATCTTTAGATGAATTATGCACATTATGCACATTGTCCTTATGGAATTTCATGAAAACAAGGCATTAAGGAAAATGCACGCCCTGTTATGGAAAAATTCAGGTTGTATATATGTTGTTGTGTCCCCAAAATCTGGTGTAGGGTGAAATATACATTTTCGTTTGGGGTTACATGCATGAACTAATATGTATTGTTACATATACAACTCTAAAATTATTTATAGTTATAGATGATTGATTAATGATTCCTCAAGTGAAATATTATGGTTGTGGACTGCTRTTGTATATGAACATACCCAATAGGGTATTTGTGCAAGATTGCTTGCATATTAGGGTTTAAGACTATGTATGTATATAAATATGAAATCTTTGGAAGTATATATATATATATATATATATATATATATATATATATATATATATATATAATTCATGTGTTAAGTGCTAGTTATATATATTTTATCCATATATTGGATTATGAGTGGTCATGGTATGAAAATTACCATTGTGGAGGAAATTGGACAAATGTTGCATTTGTAGCTTGTGTATGTATTGTGATTTTCATGCTGAATTATTGTTTTACAAGCCATATTCATACTTGATACATATAAGTTTCATATTCATTACAACAAAGATAAATCTATGCAATTACCATTGTTATATCAAAATGTCAAGTACAGGAAACTACTTATGTTTTACGCAAACATCTTGCAAACAAGATGAGAATGGTGGTGTATATGTGTATAATTCAATCTCAGGTATCTTTTAAAGTATTACATGCATTGATATGTGACTATACACATTCATACATGTTAATAACTATACACACTCATACATGTCATTAACCGCATAAAATAAAATGCATTGTTGATAAACTGTTGGAATAATGATATATATTACATATTTAAATTTAATTACATGGAGTACATGGTATATAAACCAATGTTATTTTGTAACTACCCTAGGCTACTTGGGAGGTTTATGCAAGCCCTACTCTTGAGATGAAGAAAAATATGTAGAGCCTCTCTTTGTTGTTGTAAAGGCTTCTAATTGTTCTATAGCTATAGTAGGCACATGTTGTAATTGTTTCTCTAGATCTTTATTTTTCTTTGCATAGTTTTGCAATTTCTCTTGCAATCTTGTTTTTTCTTCTACTTGCTTTTTTAACAAATATGTGTTCCTCTTATACTTCTCATCATTGGCCTTTTGATTCTTTTCAAGTTGTTCCTTTTCCATTTTCGGTTTGACTCTGATATCAACCAATTGACCCCTGAGTTTTTGTACTTCATTATCAAGCTCTTGTTCCGTCAAATATTGTTTCTTCGATGCAGAAGACAAAATTGGCACCACGTCAATTACTTTTGTACTATGTAATTTCTGGTGCAAATCAACAATTTGGGATTTCAACATTTGTATCTCCGCATTACATCCCAAATGTTGTGTCATTTGGTTCTGCAAGAGTTCACTATTGATCTCTATGATATTTTCATCTCTCTCAGTTATCGTCTTCTTCAATGATTCCATCATTGTTGATGGGGCATGGATATTAGTTATAACACTACTTAATACTTTAGCTTCCTGATACATCTTCTCTTTTCTTTCTATGGACTTTACCAAGTCTTTTGAAGGCATTTGTTTTTTGGATTGCTCTGGATTATATCTTTACCCTTACCCATACCCTGAATTTTACCTTTATCTTGATGTTTTCCACCTTCTTTGCTCTGACTTTATATTTCCTTTTCAAGTTCTATACTCTTCTCTTTTGTTGCATTTCCCTTACTTTTACCTTTTCCCTTACCCATATCCTTAATTTCACTTCCATCCTTATCGTTTCCACCTTCTTTAGTAAGCATTTGTATTTCCTTTTTAAGTTCTCTAATCTTTCCATTTTCTTTGAGAATTGTCATCTTTTTTTTATTCAACTTAGTATATTGGTCACGATTTTCTTTCTTCGAACTGTCCACTTTGTTCTTATATTCTTCCATCTCTAAATTATGCTTCTGACATAGCTCTATCATTGTATTTTAAAATTCAACTTAAAAAAATTTAATAAGTTCCTCTTTCTCCTTCAAACTCTTTTTTAATTCATCCACCTTCAGTTTACTCGCAGTATTCAACGAAGGTATTTTAAAAACTTGTGGTCTTCTTTTCAATTGTTCTTCAAGATTTGAAATATTTCTTATATATGTAGCCAATGAAGTTTCAAACATTTCCCTTACATCATCAATCTCCCTGTTACATTCCTCTATAACGAGGGATACCTCACTTTTTCATCCAAATTTCCAATTTTCTTCGAGCATTCCATATTAATGATGTGATGTATTTCGCACTTTTCCTTCCAGGTGTATATAGAGGAAGAATCCTTCATTGCAACAAGTCTATAATGCATCATTTTATCCAATGCACTGAAAATGAATATGTTGGAAACAATGTTGTCATTGATGTCAAAGGAGATTGGAAACAAGGTTGTGGTCTTACACAAGTAGTGTTTTCATTGATTTCAAAGTAGACATGATTGTGATATCACTAACATGAGGAGACACAATATCACTAACAAGAGGAGACTCTGAGGAAATTCATATCTACCCTGTGTAAATGACAGGTCCAAGGATCAAACCAAACAGAGGAAGCATCTAGATTGTTACTACATGACTACCTTGTGAATGAAGGCGAAAGGAAGAATATCAGAGAAGTTTCAAAGCCTTGGAATGACTAAGTCTCAAATCGGACTATAATCATGAAGAAAACTTATGTTTGATTCGAAGGACATTACATTTGTTGATTCAGCATAAGTGAACGAATCTAGACCATTGACCGGATGACAAGGCTATCGGAGTGTTGGAGTGTGAGGCTGCATTGAGACTCCGATGGAGGTAACTCCGAGCTCACGACTCTTTTCGATCTATTGGAGTGATCGTGGTAGATAATCTAGAACGTTAATCGGAGAGAAAGGTTTCAATGAGAATCTGATGGGAAAATCTCTAAGATCCAATGATAGTCGTTGATTTGGCATCACTAGTAGATTTCGTTGTTCATCGGAGAAATAATGGTCGGAGTGGACTGCAAGCAGAGGTACTCCGACAATGAGGGACTCTGAGAATCATACTAATAGTGAGCCAACTCAGATGTCACATTAAATGTAATGTCAGAGACACGAAAGAAGGAAATATAGTGCCATGTTTCAAGTGCAAGCTCAGCAAGGTATACGAAGAAGGGTTGGAGGAAGTGATGATGTCATAGTCATGTCAATGCCACATCATCTACTAACTATAATTCCATGTGTTATATTGAAAATGGGCCATGTGTCACGAGAATATCTGAGGACCGTAGATCCATTGGAGGATCTACCATAGCCATAAGATCCATTTCATCGAGGAAGAGTGATGTCCAGATGATGTGTTGTGACAGCTTGGCAGTCAGGGCAATGTCAAGATGCCAACATGGCAGCTAGAGTGTCCCAAAGGATGACACATGTTGGATTTTGATTGTGTGAAATGAAAGTGGGCCCCATTTGGTTGTGGAGACCATTACGACATCATATCAAATCTGAGCCATTGATCTGGGTAGCGAGAAGATATCCATCGTTCATTGGAGAGGCTCTGATTGGAGTAGATTATCTTACCTGCAGCGTAGGTACTCTGATGAAGGATATTCGAGGAGAAATATAGATCGTAGGTTGGCTTTCAAGTGATATGCAAACTCAACTGTAGATCCATCATGGTCCCACCTAACCATCTCACAAGCAACATGTGTTAACCTCGAATTAACTTGAGGTGTCGTCAAAATCAGGACCATTGATTAAATTTTCTAAGGCTCATTAGAGCATGGGCAGTCGGAGTAATATGGTCAGAGTGATTCATGATATCAGAGTGGCTACACCCCGATGAAGAGGAGCTCCAATAAATAATCTAGACCGCATATCCATCGAAGGACCTATCTATGTCGTTGATCTATGACTTCTGGTGATCGGTGGCCCAATATCCTAATAAGCATCCCTATTGTTCTAATGAATGTGATTGTAGATCAATGAACTCAATTGTTTCAAGGATTGATCGAATGGTTGTTGAGCAACAAGGCCTATATTATGTGTTTTTTTGGAATATGAACAATCGACGGACGAGATCAAACAGATAGATGATTAAACGATTATTGAGTGTCATGATGGTGTTGAGTGTTTCTACGTCCCGGTGGTCCTAATATGAATAATATCATATCGACGGTCGAGGATTAATTGCAAATATGATTCAATGATTGTTGATTGTAGAATATTGTGAGTAGATCATGCATGAAACCAAGAGGGTTTTTGCCAAATTTTGTGGAGAATCTTTGAAGCGCGATTTAATTAAAAATGAGGACTCAGAGCTGACTTGATGAACACGACTTGTATGTGGAAAAATCATTGAGCACGTGAGCTCAATAAATATGATGCCCTAATCAAGCTAAAAAAAAAAAGGAGGAAGAGTAAGTGTGTGAAGGGAATTGGAGCTCTCGGGTGTGCGAGCAATTTTGCAAAGAAGTTGAAGAACTTAGATGAGTTGATGGAGTTCAAGGGGTTCTGAGTTTGCAGAACCAAGAAGGTGAAAATTATGTGTTAGTAAGAGGAGATTTGGTGCTCACAGGTCCAAGGATACCATAAATGAATGGAAGATAATAATCTCAGGTAGTGGATCAACGTGTAGGAGGAATGGATTTTGTGAAGTAAAGCGTTGAAGTTCTGAGGTCAAAAGTGATCAAGGCAAGTAATTTAGAAGCATATTGTAGGGTGGAAGGGTGGTGCAAGGAAGGGGATTGGTGTCTCTTGGAGGTTGGTGCCTGCAAACATTACATCTGATTTGGTGCTCAACCAAGAGGATTGTTTTCCCTTATAGGTTGGTGCCTGCAAACATTGTTACTGAGTTGGTGCTCAATCAAGGAGATAAGTGTCTCCTATAGGCCCTAGTTCCTGTAAGAACTGAGATAGGAGGTTGGTTCCTACAAGATTTTCTAAAAAAAGTTTTGTGGTTTTTCCCATTTTTTGTTTCCATGTTAAATATATGTGTACTATGATATTGTGTTGATTTTATGCATTTGATCATATAATGACTAATTAAAGTGGTAAAGAGAAAAAGTACTAAAATATATTTAATATTAATTCACCCCCCCTCTCAATATTAGAGTATCCCAACAATTGGTATTAGAGCGGGTTCCTATAGGAATAGTCTAACCACTAGAAGGTGAATCCTTATAGCTCAAATGAATAAACAATAAGGTTTTTCCACAAAAAAGCCCTAAGATTTGAGGGATCAGATTATGTTTTCTGGAAGATAAGAATGCAAACCTACTTGATGTCACTTAGGTATGACATTTGGAGTGCAGTAGAGAATGGTTACATAGCCCCAAAAACTCCACCAGTTGATACATATGGAAAGAGGATCAATAACAATAATTCCAGGGCCAAGAATGTTATACTTTGTGGCTTGGAAAAACCAGTGTATTCCAAAGTCATGTATTGTGCCTCAACAAAACAGATGTGGGACAAATTACGGAAAATTTATGAAAGAGATACCAAAATCAAGAGAGCAAAGTTAAAAATTCATAGAGGACAATTTGAGACTCTCAAGATGAATGAAGAAGAGAGTATTGCAACATATTTTCTTCATGTGGATGAGGTTGTCACCTCAATCAAAGGATTAGGAGAAGAGATTGAAGAAACCATTATTGTGCAAAAGGTTCTTAGGTCACTTCCCTTAATATTTAATCCCAAGATATTTGTTATTGAATAAATGAAGGACCTAGTGAAGCTGAAAATGGATGAGTTGCATGGAATCATCACTACATATGAAATGAGGATAAAACATGATAATTCAATAAGGGCATCAAGGAAGGAATAAACCTTCAAGGCATAAAAGAAGGTAAAAATAGAAGAATGCAAGACAAGTGATTGCTCAGATAGTGAATTGGATGAGGAAGAAGCCAGCTTTGTTAAGAAGCTCAAAAATAGATACAAAGGTAAGCTTCCCTTCAAGTGCTTTAATTGTGGAAAAGTAGGATACTTTGCCCATAAACTACCTTATGCAAAAAATGGAAATAGCAATGTGAAAAAATATTCTAGTTTCAATAAGTACAACGAAGGGAAGATTGAAAAGAAGAAAAATGTATATAGATAAAAGAAGAATCTATATAACAATGAAGAAAATAGTTCTTTAGATGATAGTGACAATGAAACAGATGAAATTATCTTTATGAGTCTAGAAACATAAACAGATGGAGACACAGATTCAACAATAGAAAACAATTCCGACAAGGAGGAAAAAATAGACTTTGAAGAATAAGTATTTAGTGCCCTAGAAGAAATAGACATACTCAAAGAAAGGAATAGAAAGGAAAAAAAAGAACCGCAAAAACAAAAAGAGGAGTATGATGCTAAATAAATAGAAAATATAATAATTACCCTAAAAGTACAAATAGAAGAGGGAAAGAAAATTGAAGAAGTCTTAAAATCCAAACTAAAAGAGAAAAAAAATATTTGCAGCAGTCTATAATCTAAAATAGTCTACCTGAGAAGGGAGTTGGAAAGATCACATATCAACATAAAGTATGAGAAGATCTCCACAACCTTGAATGAAATCCTAAATCATCAAATAATGCCATTTGACAAAACTGGTCTCGGCTACAATAAAGGAAAGGAAACTGCCAATGAAGAAGCCTCAACCTCTTCAAAATAGTCAAATGAAGAAAGATCCAAGAAGTATGTTGATACACTCAAAAACTTTATCAAAGTTAACGACAACAGGAAGGAGGAACTATATGTTCCACATAAGACAAATTTCCCTCACAAGGACGGAATCTGGAAGACTATCCCATCAAGATGGAATCACACAACCAGGTATCAAAACTCTTTATTTGGCTATTGTTATTCCATTAATGGATTTGGTCATAAAGCAATAGATTGTTGAACAAATGTAAGAAGCGACCCTATGAGGAACAACAACAAAGACACCCATGGATACTCAAGCAGAAATTATAATTATTTCTCCACTTTGCTGAAATATAACATCATATGTTATAACTGCAATAATTTTGGGCACATAACAAAATTATGCAGAAGTAACTTCAAGAAAAATCAAAGAAAGGAAGGCCCAACAATCATGAAAAGAAATCAGGAACAAAGGAAAAATAAATCCATGTTCATTGAAGCATCACTTAATGCACAAAAGAGTAAAGAAAAGTGGGTTGTTGATAGTGGATGCTCGAATCACATGACAGGAGATAAAAAAAGAAATTATCACCTTGAAGAAAAATGAGGGCAATTTTACCTTTGGAGACAATGGTAGAACAAAAATAATTGGAAAAGGCACTCTCAGTCTTGACAATGGAAGAGATAAAGTTGAAAAGGTTATGTGTGTTGAAAACTTGAAACATAATCTTCCTAGTGTAAGCTGAATGTGTGACCAATGACATACTCTTACCATTGACTCTCGAGAATGTGAGATCATAAAAGCAAATTCAGGCAAGTCGATTGCAAAAGAAATCAGGACCCCAAACAATGTATAAATTCTAGATAAAATTAATGGTGAAAAATGTTTCATGGTGTAGATAGATGAAATTTGGTTGTGGCATTAAAGAATGGGTCATATGAACTTTGACAACTTGGTAAAAATTAGTACCAAACAAGCAGTAAGAGATATACCAAAGATTAAAAAAACCCACAAGTATTATTTGCAAACAATACCAGCATGGAAAACAATCAAGGGTGAAATTTAAGACAAAGGAATATGAAACATACAAGCCATTGAAACTTGTGCATACATATCTATGTGGACCAACAAGAACAAAAATCCTACAAGGAGAAAGTTATTTTATGTTGCTCATTAATTATTATAATAATGACTTGGGTTGCCTTTCTCAAAAATAAACCTGGGGCAATTGAAAAATTCAAAACATTCAAAGCTTTGGTTGAGAATGAGACTGATCTAAAAAACAAATGCTTAAGATCAGATAATGGAGGTGAGTTCACATCCAATGAATTTGAGGAGTTCTGTGAAAACCCTGGAATAAAAAGACAGTATTCAACTGCAAGAACCCCTTAACAAAATTGTGAAGTTGAAAGGAAAAACAAAAATGTACAAGAAATCACCAAGACAATGTTAAATGAATCAAAACTTTCAGATAGATTTTCGAGAGAATCGGTTTACACCATTGTCTACATTCTTAAGAGAGGGAAGATCAGAGTCAATTGTAACAAGACCCCTTATGAATTATGGAAAGGTTGACCATCTTTTTTCAAACACTTCAGAATCTTTGGAAGCAAGTGTTACATAAAATGAGATGATGAGGATATAGGAAATTTTGACTCAAGAGCAGATGAAGGAATTTTTCTTGGATATTCTTCAAGAAGCAAAGCCTATAGATGTTACAATAAAAGACTGCAGAAAATTGTGGAAAGTATTAATGTAAGAATAGATGAAGAACTACTACACAAGAATAAACTAGACACGGGAGAAATGGATTACAACAAAGAAGAAGAAGAAACATATGACGAAGAAGAAGAACCATAAATTGTGGTAGAAGAAGAAGAAGAAATAGAACTCCAAGATACACAAACACCATCCAGATATGTACATAAATATCATCTAGAAAATTTAATTCTTGGTGATAAAAATGCTAAGACTCAAACTAGGAGAAAACTAGAAAATAGTTTTGAGCAGATGAATCTCTCTTTACTGTCCAAAGTAGAACCTAAATGCTTTGCAGAAGCCCATAACCACCCACATTGGGTGAAGGCTATGGAGGAAGAGTTAAATCATATTGAGAAAAATAAGACATGGAAACATGTCCCAAGACCCAAAGATAAAAATGTGATTGGTACAAAGTGGATATTCAAGAACAAGTTGAATGAATATGGAAAAGTAGTAAGAAATAAATCAAGATTGGTCTGTAAAGGGTATGCTCAAGTAGAAGGTATTGACTTTGAAGAAACATTTGCACATGTTGCAAGGCTAGAAGCCATTAGAATGTTTTTGGAATTTGCTAGCTTCAAGCATTTTAAAGTGTATCAAATGGATGTCAAATCAACATTCTTGAATGGAGATTTAGAGGAAGAAGTGTACATAGAACAACCTAAAGGATTCCTATTGTCAAAAGATGAAGAATATGTTTGAAGATTGAAGAAATCACTTTATGGATTAAAGAAATCCCTCAGAGCATGGTATTAAATACTTGACAAGTACTTGCAACAATAAGGATTGAAAAGAGGAACAACAGATAGCAATATTTACATAAAAATTGATAATGTAGAAATGTTGATCATTGTAGTTTATGTGGACGATATTATTTTTGGAAGTAATATTGATGAAATGAGCCAAAAGTTTGCATAAGAAATGAAAAAAAAAATTGAGATGTCCATGCTTGGAGAATTATCATTCTTCTTGGGACTGCAGATTACTCAAACAAGCAAAGGCATATTCATTTCTCAGGCCAAACACATCAAAGAGATGTTGAAGAAGGTTGAAATGGAATATTGTAAACTTGTCAGCACACCCATGGTTACTGGTTGTAAGCTAAGCAAGGAATATGAATCCAAGGAGATTGATCAAACCCTATATAGATCAATGATGAGCAACATACTTTATGTGACAACTTCAAGGCTAGATATAATGCAGGCAGTAGGATTAGTAAGAAGATTTCAAGTTGCACCTAAGGAAACACATGTACATATACTCAAAATAATATTTAGATATTTGAAAGGCACGTTGGACTTTGGTCTGTGGTATCCCACAAGCAAAGACTTCACTCTGAAAACTTACACATATGCATATTGGGTAGGAAATGTGGATGACAGAAAAAGAACTAGTGGTGCAACATTCTTTCTGGGAAATAGCTTGGTGTCCTTGTTTATCAAGAAGAAATCAACAATTTTTCTATCCACAATAGAAGCATAATGCATTGCAGCAACAACATGTTGTACATAGGTTCTCTGGATGAAATGAACATTGAAAGACATTCAGGTAGAATATGATCAGCCCATATCAATTATATATGACAATACTAGTGCAATAAACATATCTAAGAATCTCGTCATGAACTCAAAAACAAAACATATTCCAATCAAGTATCACTTCCTCAGAGAGCAAGTCACGGAACATAATGTCAAACTAGAGTATATTGGCACAAAAGAACAAATTGTTGATATATTTACAAAACCTCTTCCTAGAGAAGTATTTGAGTATCTTAGACAAAAATTGGGGGTGGTCACTATGCCCTCCAATCACTAAAGTAGTACAGGAAGAGCATCAACTAATGGGGAGATACAGAAAGAGAGACAGGCATAGGCTCGGGGGGAGGAGTAGAAATGATAGCTTGCTACATAGAAGAATATCCATTTTCCATTCATGACAAAGGGGGAGAGTATAGAGAAAGGGGGAGATTTGCAGAGAAGGGGGAGACTTGCAAGAAGCAATCAACTTCGATGAGAACGAAATGATAAGATCTATGGTTGCATAGATTGGAAGATTTTGGTCACACAGACTAGAAAATTTTAGTTTCATATTGTGTTGCCATCAATGAAAAAGGGGGAGTTTGTTGGAAACAAGGTTGTGGTCTTACACAAATAGTGTCGTCATTGATGCCAAAGTAGACATGACTGCGATATCACTAACATGAGGAGACATGATATCATTGACAGGAGGAGACTCTAAGGAAATGCATATATACCCTATGTAAATGATAGGTCCAAGGATCGAACCAAACAGAGGAAGCATCTATATTGTTACTACATGACTACCCTATGAATGAAGGCGAGAGGAAGAATATCAGATAATTTTTCAAATCCATGGAATGACTAAGTCTCAAATAGGACTACTATCATGAAGAAAACTTGTGTTTGATTCAGAGGACATTGCAACTGTTGATTCGTAAAAAGCGAATGAATCTGTACCATTGATCAGATGGCAAGGCTATCAAAGTGTTGGAGTGTGAGGCTACATTGAGATTTCGATGGAGGTAACTCCGAGATCATGACCATTGTCGATTTATCGGAGTTACGATGAGAGAGAATATGGATCGTTAATCAGAGAGAAAGGATGCAATGAGACTTTGATGGGAAAACCTCTCAGAGCTAGTGATAGTCGTTGATTTGGCATGGCTAGTAGATCTTCGTTGTTCATCAAAGAAACAATGGTCGAAGTGGACTATGAATGGAGATACTCTGATAATGAGGGACTCTGAGAATGATAGTGATAGTGAGCCAGCTCATATGTCACATCAACTGTAATGTCAGAGACACGAAAGGATCAAATACAATGCCACATGTCAAGTGCCAAGTCAGCAAGGTATATGAAGAAGGGTTGGAGGATGTAATGACATCATATTCATATCAATACCACATCATCTGCTACGTATAATGCCATGTTTTATATTGAAAATGGGTCATCTGTCACGAGAAGATCAAAGGACCGTAGATCCATCGGAGGATCTACCTCATTCGTAGGATCCATTTCATGGAGCAAGAGTGACATCAATATGACGTGTTGTGACAACTTGTCAGTCAGGGTGAGATTAGGATGCCAGCATGGTAGCTAGAGTATCCCAAAGGATGACGCATGTCATATTTTGATTGCACGAAATGAAAGTGGGCCCCAGTTGGGCGTGCATACTGTTACGACATCATATCAAATCTGTTAATGTTTAAGCCATTATTATAGTTCTTTGCATTTCAATGAATAACAACAGCATAAGATAAGATCACTGAGAAATACACAATCACAAGAGACACATTATTAATCCTAGGAAACCCTCATGGGGAAGAAAACCCAGCAAAACTTCCTTATTATAGATAGCCAATACAATGCTGAGATATAACTCAAACAAATACAGAAAGACCTCTCCCAAAGATGCGCCTCTCTCTCTCTCTCTCTTCTCCAACTGCAGCTCTGAAACTTCTCTCTCAATGAACAAGTGAGTGTGTGTCTAAGTGAGGCACTAGCCTCCTTATTTATACAAGACTGGCACGTGTGGGAGTGTCCTTTCACTAGCAGGGCCGACTTCTTCTCCTGGGTGGTTATAACCACCTTTATTATATTTTGGGGCCTCTTTGATATATTCTAGGGCCGACTTCTTCTTTTGCCTATTACAATTATATTATGACCAATTCGCAAAAGGGGATTTGGTCCTTTTAAAATAGCCGACATGATCAATCCACAATGGGGATTGATCCAATGAATAATATATCAAATAATAATAAGAATACACTTTGCAGTTACATTATTTCAACACTCCCCCTTAATAAGAAGGGTATTCTACAGCAGCATCAGACGAGAGAGAGGCCTTTATCATCAACAGCATCAGGAGGACAGCATCATCAATATCATCTTGGAACACTGACTGGCGTATCTGTAAATCATCGAAAGTTTTCTTCATCGGCAGCATCGTCATTCTCAAAGGAATGCAATCATCATCTACATCAATATGGATTAGTATAAAACTAATACATCATCATCATCACAGCACGAGGTTGGCTCATCATAATACAAGACTGGCTTTACGTCATAGCTGTCAAGATGGAAGCTCAGTACTCATCTTGCTTTACGTCACAGCAATCAAGCTGGAAGAAAGATACTAGACTGGATTTACATCACAGCTTCTTAAGCTGGAAGCATAGTACTAGTCTCATATCAACGTCTTGCTTTATGTCACAGCACTCACGCTGGAAGCAAGATACTAGACTGGCTTTATGTCATAGCTTCTCAAGCTGGAATCACAATACTAGTCTCATCTCAACGTCTTTCTTTACATCACAACACTCAAGCTGGAATCAAGATACTCGTTCTGCTTTACGTCACAGCAATCAAGTTGGAAGCAGGAAACTAGACTGGCTTTACGTCACAGCTTCTCAAGCTGGAAGCACAGTACTAGTCTCATCTCAATGTCTTTATTTACGTCACAACACTCAAGATGGAAGCAAGATACTAGACTGGCTTTATGTCACAGCTATAAAGCTGGAAGCATAGTACGAGTCTCATCTCATCGTCTTTCTTTACGTCACAGCAATAAAGCTGGAAGCAAGATACTTGTCTTGCTTTATGTCACAGCAATCAAGCTGGAAGCAAGATACTAGACTAGCTTTACGTCGCAGTTATCAAGCTGGAAGCACAGTTCTAGTCTCATCACATCATCTTGCTTTACATCACAGCAATAAGGCTGGAAGCAAGAGATGTCTCATCACAGCAACTACTCCCCCTTTCGAGGAAGGTCATTTCAGACTATACCAAGCTTATATCGAAAGTGCTCAAACTTTAAATGAGATAGAGGCTTGGTCAACACATCAGCAACCTATTCATCTATGCTAACGTACTGGATCTTTATGGCTCCTCTCTGCACCATGTNCAATCAAGCTGGAAGCAAGATACTAGACTAGCTTTACGTCGCAGTTATCAAGCTGGAAGCACAGTTCTAGTCTCATCACATCATCTTGCTTTACATCACAGCAATAAGGCTGGAAGCAAGAGATGTCTCATCACAGCAACTACTCCCCCTTTCGAGGAAGGTCATTTCGGACTATACCAAGCTTATATCGAAAGTGCTCAAACTTTAAATGAGATAGAGGCTTGGTCAACACATCAGCAACCTATTCATCTATGCTAACGTACTGGATCTTTATGGCTCCTCTCTGCACCATGTCACAGATGTAATGATATCAGATCTCTATGTACTTCAACTTATCATGGAATATAGGATTCTCTGTCATCTTTATGCAGCTCTGGTTGTCACATAGGATCGTGGTTGCTTCCATCTCTAGGTCAAATAGACCGGTCAGCAACTTTCGAAGCCATATAACTTCGCAGCTAGCAGAACATGCAGCAATGTATTATGCGTCCGCTATGCTGAGAGCAATGCTAGATTGCTTCCTACTCTGCCACGAGATCATGGTTGATCCCAAACTGAAACAACATCCTGAAGTGCTTTTCCTATCAAAAACACTTCCAACCCAATCTGAATCGGTGTACCCACTCAATGTGAAATCATGATCTCCATCTAATGTACCCTTAAGGTACTTCATCACATGTATTACATCCACTAGGTGAACATGTCTGGGTTCTACCAGAAACTGACTCAAGGTGTTCACGGCAAAACAAATATCTAGTCTGGTGTTCGTCAGGTACATCAGCGATCCAATGATCTGTCTATACAGCATGGCATCAATCAATTCTGACAAAGTATCGACCATCAGCTTCAGCTTCGCTTCCATGGGTGTATTCATGGGCTTTCACTCTAACATGTCGAATCTCTTCAAGATTTCGACTGCATACTTCCCTTGGTTAAGGAAGATCCTCTATGGACTCTGCCATAGCTCAAGACCTAAGAAATAGTCCATTAAGACAAGGTCTTTCATCTCAAATTCTGAAGCGAGTCTCTTCTTACATTCAGTGATGAGATTTTCTTCTCTAGTTAAGAATATGTCATCCACATACAGTAATAGTATTACTGGCTCATCGTTCATAACCTTGAAGTAAAGGTTAGAATTTTCTTTACTCTTGGTAAAGCCCAAGCTTGTCAGAAAACTGTCTATATGGCCATACCAATCTCTAGGAGCTTGCTTCAATCCGTATAAGGCTTTCTTCAATTTGCAAACATGAGACTTCATGTTTTCAACTTCAAATCCTTGAGGTTGCTCTATATACACTTCCTCTTCGATGACACCATTTAGGAAGGTTGTCTTTACATCCATCTAGTGTAACTTCCACTTCATCTTAGTTGCAAGGGCTATGATGGTTCTGATCGAAGTGTATCTGGCTACAGGATCAAATGTCTCTTCATAGTCAATGTCTTCCTTTTGAGAAAAGCCGCGAGTGACAAATCTTGCTTTAAACTTCTCAATACTTCCATCAGCAACATGTTTTATTTTGAAGAGTCATTTGGAAGATAGCACGTCCTTACTCTTCGGTCTGGGAACTATTTCTCATACATTGTTCTTTATTATGGATTGGTATTCCTCTGTCATGGCATCTGCCCATTCTTTCCTATGAATGGCTTCTTCAAAACAGGTAGGCTCCTCCTCTAGGAGATCACACATCAAAGACGTATAACTGGAGAATGGCTCTGGTCTTTTCACCTGTCTCGTGGTTCCTTCGGGAACACCATACTTCTCTCCATCTTGAATAAGCTCTCTAGCCCAAGCTAGCTCTCTTTTATGAAGGATCATCATCCGAGGAGGTTATTGAACTTCTATTATATCATGGTCTTCTAGAATTTCCTCATTAGGGGAAATTACAACTTCCCTCATTGGTTATGTGGCTCTGGGAACCTCCCTCACTGATTTTGTAGTTCTAGGGATTACGGGTTCCTCTTCATATACCTCTTCAAGCTGGCATTTTCTTGATTTCTTGAGCGTTGCATCTTCATCAAAGGTCACATTCCTACTGATCTCAATGTGACGGTGACCTGGTATATAAATTCTAAAGGCCTTGGAGGCCTCACAGTATCCCACAAATATTCCCTTCTTTCCTGAGGGTTCCATCTTGTTTCTCTTCTCTTTCGGAATGTGTATAAAAACTAGGCAGCCAAATATTTTGAGATGGCTTACCTCTGGCTTCTTTCTGGTGAACATCTCTTCAAGGATCTTGGACCCAAGTGCACTATGGGATAATTGGTTATGCACATATACAGCTGCCATTTTTGCTTCTACCCATAAGGACATAGGATGATCTTGATCATGGATCATAGTCTTCATAGTTTCCATTATCGTTGTGTTCTTTCTTTCAGCTACATCGTTTTGTTGAGAATTATAGGGAGTAGTGAGTTCCCTCTTGATCCCAACATCTTTGCCAAAGTTCACGAACTCTTTTGAGGTGTATTCTCCTCCATTATCTGATCTGAGTATCTTGATCTTTCTTTAAGAAAGATTCTCTATCAAGGCTTTGAATTCCTTGAACTTGTTGAACACTTCATCTTTAGATTTCAAAAAATACACCCAGGTTTTACAAGGATAATCATCAATGAATGATACATAGTATACATACCCATTAATGGAGGACAATGGCATTGGGCCACACACATCTGAATGAATGAGTTCTAGGACTCCTTCTGCTTTGTTGTCTCTCTTCGAAAAAGGGTTCTTGATGTTCTTCCCTTGTGCACATCCATTGCATACACCTTCATGATCAACCTTGAGTTCTGGTAAACCTGTGACAGCTTTGCATATGTATGGTAGCGCCTTGTAGTTAATGTGAGCCAATCTTATATGCCAAATTTCACATGAGTTTTCAATGGCGTGGGTCATGGCAGCCTCTAAGTGACCCTTTAGCTTATACAAGCCATTTTCTTCACTTTCAATGACGATTGATTCATTTATGGTTTCTCCTTTAGCCCACATAAGAACTTCTCCATCTATAAAGGCAACTCTGAAGCCTTTATTTTCTAAAGATGAAATGGATAGTAGGTTATTTGTCAAACCTGGTACATAGAGTACGTCCTTCATCTTCATTGAATTCCATGAATTCAGTTTGTAGTTTGATTCTCCCACTCCCTTGATGGGATATTGGTAATCATCTCCAAGTGTCACTTTCTGAGATACAAGAGAGAATTTCTCTTTGACTTGTCATGTGCTTTGATGCACCACTATTAATGAGCCAAGTGTCCTCCCCAGGTGTTACTAATCCTGAGAGGGTCAAGATTAAGACATGGTCTTTGATCTGCTCTCTTATCATCTTTGCAGGTGGCTCTTCATCTTCGACTACATGGGTATGGTGCCTCTTATGTTTTCTCTTGTATTGTTCTCGTCTAGCTGGACAAAATTTCGCAATGTGTCCCATCTTGTCACAATGGTAGCATTATACAGATGAGTAATCTCTTTCTTTACATTGTACTTTCTTCTGAAATTTCCTTGGATGAGATTATTTATGATTGAATTTGTTTGGGGGTTGAGACTCTTTATAAGTCTCTTTTTGGAAGTAGGACTTCTTCCTTCCTCCTTTGGTGTGAGTAGCTAGGGCTTGATCATCATCTCTTGCTAGTAACGCTTCACGGTTAGCTACTCTTGTCTCTTCTTGGATGCATTCTTCCCATAGACCATCAAACTTTAGTTTCTCTGTTCTGGCACAAATCATTTGGATGAATGCATCCCAAGGTCTTGTGAGACCATTTAGGGCTGTCATTACAAGTTCGTCTTCATCTATAATATCTTTGATTGCTTCTAGTTGTTCTTTGAATTGGGATATTCTGGAGAAATATTCTTGGATTGATTCTCCCTTCTGCATTCTTGTATTCTTGAGTTGAGTTCTAAGATTCATCTTCCGGTTTATGTTCTTTCCTTCAAATAGTCTGTTTAGGGCATCAAACATTTCTTTCAGAGTCTTCTTTGATGACACATAGGGAATCAGATGATCTTTGATTGAATCTGCAATGATTCTTTTGGGCCTGATTGTGTCCTTTTGGTGTTTTGCCTTTTCTACAGCATTGACGGGCTCTGGTACTTCTTCTTTGACGAATCTTGCCAAGTCATTCTCTTCAAGAATGAGACCAATTCTATACTTCCATGCACGAAAGTTTTCCACACCTTCTAGCTTGTCAACAAGCTTAACGCTTGTAGACATATTCTACTTGAAGCTGGGAAAATGCTCAAAAATGAAAGCTTTCAAAATCAAATTCTGAACTTACCAGGAGGTGCACTTTGCTGAGGCGAGTAGCCTGGTGTGTTTGGATCTGAGAAAATTCAACTTTTACCCCTCCAAACTTGATCTGTGGATTTCTGGACTAATGCTTCTGGTTTTCTAGTACCTATGGTACTCTGGTACTTCTGGTACTTCTGGTGCTCTGGTTTTCTGGTACTTCTGGTACTTTGTGAAACTAGGGTTTTACTTTCCGAGAGATCTAGCCACTAAAAAGGTGCGTTGAAGGTGCCAAAATGATCCTTGAGGGAGGGCACACTTTTCTAGATGGTTTTAGGGCTGAAATACTTCACCAACAAAAATCCCTAATTTGCATGTACGGCAACAGTGACGTTTTTCACTTTTTCTCTTCTGAAAGATGCTCTCTTCAGCTTGGCTCTGATACCACATTAATGTTTAAGCCATTATTATAGTTCTTTGCATTTCAATGAATAACAATAGCATAAGATAAGATCACTAAGAAACACACAATCACAAGAGACACATCATTTACCCTGGGAAACCCTCATGGGGAAGAAAACCCAGCAAAACTTCCTTATTATAGATAGCCAATACAATGCCAAGAGATAACTCAAACAAATACAAAAAGTCCTCTCCCAAAG
>JASDQU010099737.1:255023-315916 GCA_032191745.1 Picea mariana
CTCTCTCTTCTCCAACTGCAGCTCTGAAACTTGTCTCTCAATGAACAAGTGAGTGTGTGTCTAATTGAGGCGCTAGCCTCCTTATTTATACAAGACTAGCACGTGTGGGACTGTCCTTTCACTGGCAGGGCCGACTTCTTCTCCTGGGTGGTTATAACCACCTTTATTATATTCTGGGGCCTCTTTGATATATTATGGGGCCGAATTCTTCTTTTGCCTATTAGAATTATATTATGACCAATCCACAAAAGGGGATTTGGTCCTTTTACAATATCCAACATGATCAATCCACAATGGGGATTGATCCAATGAATAATGTATCAAATCATAATAAGAATACACTTTGTAGTTACATTATTTCAACAAAATTTGAGTCGTTGATTTGGGTAGCAAGTAGATCTCCATCATTCATCAGAGAGGATATGGTCGAGCTAGATTGTGTTACTTGCAGTGGAGGTACTCTGATGAAGGAGCTACGAGCAGCAATCTAGATCGTAGGTCGGCATGTAAGCGAGATGCAATCTCAGTCATAGATCTGTTGTAGTCCCACCAGACCATCTCACGAGCAACAGGTGTTAACCTCAGGTTAACTTGAGGTGATGATAGGATCATGCCCATGGATTAAAGTTTCTAAGGACTATAAAATATGTCAAAGCACGGGCAGTTGGAGTAAGATGGTCAGAGTGATTCATGAGATAAGAGTGGATGCACCCCAATAAAGAGGATATCTGAGAAAAAAATTGGACCGTAGATTCATCAAGGGACCTACCTCCTCCATTGATCTATGACATGGGGGGATCAGTGTCCCGATAGCCTGATAGGCATCCCGATGGTCCTGATGAACATGATCAAAGATCGATAGCCTCGATTGTTTCAAGGATTGATCGGACAACTATTGAGCAATGAGGCCTATGTTATGTGTTTTGTTGGTCTATGAACAATTGATGGATTATATCAAATAGAGAGATGATTGAACGACCTTTGAGTGTCATGATGGTGTTGAGTGTTTCAGCATCTCGGTGGTCCTGATATGAAGAAGATTAGATCAACGGTTGAGGATTAATCTCATAGACTATCCAACAGTTACTGAGTGTAGAATCCTATGAGAAGATCACGCACAAAACCAAGAGGGTTTTTGCTATCTTTTGTGGAGAATATTTGAAGCACGATTTAATGAAAAATGAAGACTCGGAGAAGACTTGATGAGTATGACTTGAAGTTTTTTTGTTTTTCCCATTTTGGGGTTCCACGTTAAACATTTGTGTACTGTGCTATTGCATTGATTTTTTGTATTTGATCATATAATGACTAATTAAAGTGGTAAAGAGAAAAAGTATTAAAATCTATTTAATATTGATTCACTCGCCTGCCCTCTCAGTATTAGAGTATTCCAACATAATCTATTATCAAAAATGTTTGTTGGATTGTTTACATTTGAACTTAGAGAGGTAAAATCAACACCCACAATATGGACATTATACTCAAGTAATGTCATTTTAGGAGGAATTATATCAATTATGGTTTCTAAAGTAACACAAATATCATCATTGCGTGTTTCCATACAATAGTCCATACCTCCCTTATCCTCAAATTCATTCATAGATTCATGTAGGTCTCTTAACTTTTTGATAAAATTGACTTCATCTTCAGAAATTTTATTAGAATTGATTTCCACACCATCAAATGCAGTCTCTTTAGGTACTTCCTCAATGGGTTTCTTTGTTTTTGATTTCCTAATGTAGTTTTTAGAAGCGCTTGTTTGGGCGTCGGGTCAATATAAATCAATAATTTTCTGCAGTGTGCCCGAGAAACTGAACTTAATCTTGTTTTTTTTTACTTTCTTCAAGGGCATGATGTAATTTTTTAATCAATAGATGAGGGACATTTATGGCCTTGTCTTCAACCCACTAAATGACTAGCCTCGTGTAGTCACCAGAAATATCATTCTTACGATGACTCATAATTGTCCTAAAAACAATTTGAATCAAAGACTTGTATAGTCCCCGGAGAACATCTAGCATTCTTAAACCATTCCTGGGAACATACACCTTTTTCCCACATATTTTACTAGCCATCTCCATCTTTTCTCCCTTAGGGTTTTTTTTTGGAGTTAAATGTTGCTCCCCCTCTACGTGGAATTTTTTTTCTCTTGCAAGAAAGTCAATGTCTAGGTAAATGCTCTGGCCAAATACTTTCAGTTTCATAGCTATGGCATCATAATTAGCAATGGCCATATTTATCTCATCATTTTAGAAATGGAAGGGTCCAAACATAAATTCAAAAACCTTTTCTCTTCTCAGGATATTTAGCATACATATTGGACAATTTGTTGTGTCTCTCCATGCTTTAGCACACTCCTAGAATTTGTTGACAATGAAATTTTCATCTTGGGAACCACTTGTTTCAATTTTTGCGCCCATGGTAGAGGACACCCATATTTCAATTGCAGCCATGGTTTTATTGGTTCAAAGTTGAAATGGTTTTTTGAGGAATGCATGCTAAGGAATGGAAACCATGGAATGCATGCTCACACTGAGGAAACCCTTGGCAGGAAATTGACTTTTTTTAAATGATTTAGAGTTATATTGCTATATTTTTCTATAAATCACTTTTGATAAGAAAAGTAAATTAATCTTTATAAGATATTATTTATTAAAAATAACACTTCTACAAAACTTGTCGTGCATTTTTATAAGCACACTCAAGTAGATTTGTAGCATATTTTAACAATGGAATTGGGATTTTTAAAAATTAATGAAAACTTTCCATCATGTAAATGAGGGGAATTACTCGGGGGTTTTCTTGGCTGGTCGTTGTATCTTGGAAAAACAAAATTATTCCCAGAATGAGTCAGGGTAATTTTGAAATCAAAATTACAAAAGTTGTTGACTATAATACAAACACACACACTCAATCTCAAATTAAATGGTAAGCATGATATATTTCATGCATATGAAATAAATCATACGTGTGGGAGACATACAAGTTATTCAAGTTTCTAATATTCTAGGACTCGAGAAATAACACAACATATAAGGTCAACTACATATGTGTGTTTCCAAACAACTTGTCAAACATGGGTTTGGGGTTGTTATAAGATATGCCATAGTAATATCAATCATACACAATGGATAAACATCCATTTTCATTCATCTTCATATGAAAACCATTCAAATGGGATAAGGAAGAACCATTTAGGGTTTAGGTGAGCATAGGGTTGCATAACATGTCTAGGGCGTGCATTTTTATAGTGCAAACGTGCATTTGTTATTAATAAGGTGTGCATATTCCTCCTTACTATGTAAACATGCAATCACATGCCCTTAACGTGCAATTTCAACTTGAGATGTGCATTTTTCCCTTATAGGGCATGCATTTTCCTCAATACCATGTTTTCATGTAATTTCATAAGATCAACATACAATTACCAACACAGTGCATGCATTTTTCTTCCTAGGGCGTGCATTTGTCATCTTCCTTGTTTCCATGCATTTTTCCTTTTGAGGGAGTGCATTTTTCACCATGAGGTGTGCATAATTTATTTGAAGGAATGGATGTTTCATAAGCCTATATATCCCTGATATAATCATACCAATTTCACCATTGGGCCTGCATTTCCCTCTGATTGGCGTGTGTTTCAACAATGCTAGTTTTAATAATTCGACCTCTTTGTTTTACAAGGAAGTTTTTACCCTTTATGCACAACAAAAGGTTTTGTGTTTGAAAATTCCCACTAGGTCATCTAAAATGCAAGCCTAAGGCATAAAATATTATACGCCTTATTGTAGGATGGGTATGTTACAATTTCCTACCCATCCAAACCTCATTGTTTCCATTACTGATTTTCCATGCCAACCATTTGGAACATAATGGAAGGATTAGTTGGGTTTCTTTTGTTGCATAAACCCTAATTCAAGCTTCTTATAGTCTCCGCATCTAAATATTCACACTCACACATATGAAATGCATGTTTTGCTTTTAAACTCTAATTTCCTTCCTTTTGTAAAATGCACACCATGAGGATTCACAAAAATGCATGCATGGGTCTTAAAACACCTCCAATTTGAGTGATTCAAGTTGTTGAGGGTGTGTCAAATTAGTTACACATGTGTACATATTTTTATTTTCATTTTCAAACATAAATGTGGTTGCTCTGTAAAAAAGGCAAAATCTGCCTTGTAAATTGGAAGACCAAAACAATAGAAAGTGACATAATGGAAATGCACGCCCATGCTTCTATATAGCTCGAAATTTAGTTATAAGAGATTTGGGGTTAATATAATAACAATATAAATCTATCTATGTCACCCTAAGTGTAGTTTCAAATGAATTAGGACTTCTACCTTAAACCAAGATTGAAGACTTTTTATAAAATGGAGGGTAAAATTGTCTTTCTGTAAAATGCATGCCCAAGACTCATATGACCTCCAAATTGTGGAGTTTGTATTTTATCATTTTACATCTTGTAATACATTTAGTTGTTCATTTTAAAATTAAAAACTCTATCTTGTGCATATAGGATAAAAACAACCTTGTAAATGATAAATAATGCATAAGGGGAAAAATGCATAACAAATCATGAAAACAGGGCATGATGAAAAATGCACACCCTTCCAAGAAAAATCCATGCATGCAATTGGTAATTTACATGTTACAAGTTATAGGACTATGGATATGTTGTAAACCCTAAAGACTGTATACTAGGGTGATATCTCAAGTTTTTTCCCTTTCCCTAATTTCAACAATATTGGATTTTGACCCAATGTGAAAGGTCGGATGATGCATGCCAACCATTTAACAAAAAAGTTTACAAATGTTGGAAGGATGTTCCCCAATTTTTTGAGGAAATGACACCCATAAAAAAAAATTCCCTTTCCTTTAATTCTTCTCACATAAGGTCATAGCTCCTCTTCCTCTCTATTATGTGTATTATGTTTTATGGCCTATGGAAATGCATTTACATGTGTGAAATTGGTAGAATATATTTGTATATTGTACTTATATTGCTTCATTGGATTTTGTTGTTATAGTTAATTACAATGCCATATAACATTACTCCATTGGAAAATGATAGGACACTTCAAAGGTTATTTGTGACATTGGAAGCAAAGGGTGATAGGAAATGTTATTGCCCTTGTAATCAATATAGGGGCTTCAATAGAAGAAGACTTTTAATAACAACAACTGAAAGGCATTGTAAACAGTTTGGACATGTTTAAGGGGGTATGAATATCATCCCATGGTAAGTTAGTACTCATTATATGTTTGTGTATTGATTGTATTTGTATAACTTGCTATCCTTTCATTATTCGTTATACACTAATAGAAATCATGTTGTACACAATGAGGAAGATGGAGCGAAGATGGAAGAAGATGACCCCGATAATGGTACAATTGAGAATGATAGTATAAATAAATTGATATAGGACACCTTTTCTCCAATGGATGACAATTTTGATGATATTCATAATGTACCTTTGATTGAGATGTCGCAACAACCCCTTTATGAAAGCTCAAGGACAAATCTTCTCTCTACTATATTGTTGTTGGTGAACTTGAAGGTATTGAATGATTTTTCAAACACTTGTCTCACCCATATCCTAAGGTATGTAATATAATTCATCACATATACATAAAATGTCTATTTTTGTTTTGTTTCTCTATTCTTAGTGCTATTAATTAATGTGTAAATTAAGGATGCAATATTTAATATTAATAGTCTTTACATTAACTAGTTATATTTTGTGTTGTAGATTGTTAGGTGAATTTCTCCTAACATCATCAAATACTTTACCTCGCACATAATGATAATTATCTATCATTATGAAAGATATTGGAATGGAGTACCAAGCCATTGATGCATGTCCTAATGATCATATTATATATTATGGACAATATGCATCGGAAATGAAATGCCCGCAATGTCAAATCGATAGATATTGAATCGATCAAGTAACATAACACATGCCTCGCAAGGTTCTTCTTCATATTCCCATAATTCCACATTTGCAGCGATTGTTCAGGTGCCAAAGCATAGAACAATTTATGGATTACCATTAATGGAACATAAGTGAAGATGGTGTTCTTCGAATGCCTGCAGATGGTTCTACATTTTGGAAAATCGAAGAAAGAAGGCCAATTTTTAAAGAAGAACCTCGTAATGTTAGGCTTTCATTGGCCGATGACGGTCTCAATCCATTTGGTGAGCTTAGGTCTTTTTACTCAATGTGGCCTAATTTTTTTTATAAACAATAACATTTATCCTTGGATTTCATTAAAGAGGGATCACGCGATGTTGGTAATGATTGTTCTAGGTATTTGTTTACAATAATTTTTTGAACGCAACATTTCATTTGTCTTGTTTGTTGCATAATTTATTATATATACATATATACAAAGTAGTAATGATGTGTATTTTCAATCAATTAGGTAAGTACCAAGTTAAATATATGAATGTATATATTGAGTCTCTTATCGACGAGTAACTAAAGTTATGGGATGGCATCACTATGTAGAACATCTCTAGACCAATAGGAAAAAATCAATTTGAATTCCATGGAATACTTACATGGATCATTCATGATGCACCAAGGCTAAAACATTTTTGTGGTATGTAATGTACTGTTTCACTTTATAATAGTATATAATTTTTTGAAAATATCATGCATTTTTTTAAATAATTCCTTGGTATATAATTGATGCTGACATTAATCCATATGTTGTATGCCTACAAACAAAGGGAAATTTTGCACATCCAGTATGTGGTCCTAGGATGAAATCTCATCGTTCAAGAAGTTTAGGAAAGGGGGTGTTTGATGAGCATAGGCACTTCCTCCTAAGAACCATAGATATCAAACTACATAAAAACATCTTTTCAATTTGAAAGAAGAGACTGGAATATAACCACGAAGAATGACACCTCACCTATGGAAGTTGGAATATAATAGAAATCATCAAGGTAAGCAATTAGTCTATGTATCATATATATCATTTTTTTACAATTTTAATTTGTATTGAATTTTGTTTACTATATCTAACAATTATTGTTGTAATCTCACGTATTTTTCATATGTATTCAAGGCATTAATGGGATTCTGAGAGGAATGAAAACATACCCTACACAATTCAACAAGTTTCCCTACTATGAGCACCTACAAATAGCTCATTTGTTTGATACAATGCATATCGAGAAGAATGTAATAAAAATATTATGGAGAATCTTATATGGAAGGAGTGATAAAGAAAAAATTGACAAAATTTGTAGTGGCATTCAAGAAGCCAATAACGCAATGAAAAATGTGATTAATTCAAATAGTGATGGACATCGAGATAGTCTTCCATGGTTATTTACAAAGGAACAAAGCAATTTTGTAAAAGAGGTCATTAGAAAAAATAAATTCCCCATGGGATTTGCTTCAAACATAAATAATATCTTAATGAAGAAAGGTGAATTTGGTGGGGTAAAAACTCATGACTGACATACCTTCATTAAGGTAATTATTTTGTTATACTTCTATATCGGTATACATCTCTTTGGTATTGTTTTGTTTACTTTTTTGTTACAATATGTTATACATCTATCTCTTCCAGACAACTTTGAAAACAACATAAAACAATTCATATATGATCTTGGAAAATACATGAGGTAAGTGATGATTTCTATGAAAAATATTCATTGCAGAACTTGTTCACATGTGTTTTACTTGCAATGTATACACTTAAAATTGTAGTCATTTACTTGCATCATGTGTAGGTGGTTTTCATCTAAATAAGTCCATAAAGAAGATATAAGGTATTGGAGGAGACAAATTCCTCGCCTAATGTGTGAAATGAAAAAGTACCTACCTATGGCATTTTATAATGCACAAGAACACTACCTCATACACCAAATTGAGGAGATTGAAATTTGTTGACCTATACACACAAGGTCAATGTGGATGGTGGAGATGATCCAGGTGGATATTGGTGGCTACCCTCCTATTCCAACCGGCTCCTCTTAATAGTTTTTAGTTCAACACATTCTTTTGTATTTCTTTGTAATTGTGGGTTTTACACTTCCAGGGTTTTCTGAATCCCCACATATCTTCCAGGTGGATATTAGTGGCCTCCCACCTAATCCAACTGGATTATTTTGTATATTTTCATGTCAGCACATCTTTATGTACTTCTAGGGTCGTTTTGGGGCCCTAAACAATGTTTTTTGGCTCGTCACAGTCAAACTATATACAAATTCAGAGTTTGATGGCGTAATGTGTAGTTGTCGAAAAGACCTTTCCAATGGGCTATCGTTCACCTAAAATGGAGGTCGTATGCAAAATTTATCACCTCGGGAAATTGAGGTACCAACTTACCCACAGGGGCCCACATAACTTTTGGCGTTTCATCTCCTAGAGTTAGGTTTTTGGATGTATAGGGTTTTGGAATTCATGAGTAATGTTAAAAAGGCCTCTGGAGAATCATTGTAATCATTTCTACTCAGACGGATGTGCATAGCAGCCACATCTCTTCTCAGAGATAACTACCACCATTCGAGCAAGTTGTTTTCAGTTCTGCAGTTTTACAGTTTCAGCCTATTTCATTTATTCAATAGAATATATTGTTCACTAGATATCTGTGTTGTTCTCCATATCTTTGTGTTTATTGTATTTAGTCTGTTAATCAGTTCGTTGAGCTCATAAATCTGGTTCAGTGGTATCATAGCGGTATGTTCTTCATTTATTTTTCTCCGTGAATGTCCCCGACAAGATCTTTTGTACAAGAATTTGGGACTCGAACCAATCGAGCCTTTGCAAGATCGGTCATGCTAAACCCGACAACAACCCATGGGGGATGAAAAGAAATATGATGGAAAAGGAGATCCTTTTAAAATGTTGCTCGAGGAAGCCCTTGCGCGACAAAGGAACAAAATGATGGACAACTTCGCATAGATCCTTTGGTGGTTGCCCACAGGAGAAGCATCTTCATCAAACAACCATGCAACCCCCTTCAAGGTACATGTAAATTTTGATATTCCATTATTTGAAGGACTGATAGATGAAAATGTTGTAGATAAATGGTTGAATCTGCTCGAAGGGTATTTTTCGGTCAACAATTTTTCTAGTAGGGAAAAGATTACTTTTGCACTCCTCAAGGTTGTCCCCCATGTTAAGGACTGGTGGGATACTTACTCTGAGCAAAAGGCCATAGATGAATCTGCAATATTTTTTTTCACCCCCACATGGGATTCCTTTCGGTATGCCATTAAAGAATAGTACTACCATGTTGGAAGCTACGAGGACCAGTACTCCAGATGGACCACCCTACGTCAAGAAAAGGACCAGACAGTACCAGATTTCACCAATATTTTGCATACCCTGCGCACCAAATTGGGTATCAAATAATCTGAGCGACATCTGGAGCTCAAATACCATGGTTATTTGTATAGATACATTCAAACAGAAATGGAGTTTTTGGACATCACCCGATTGGGTACAACTTATAGATATGTTATCAAGATCGAGAAGAAATTTAAGCAGAAGAGGTGAGAGTTCGGATCTGCAAACTCCTCACAGTCGAAGTAGGGCAAAGGTGGCCCCAACCCACACAAAAAGGGACAAAGAAAACATGGCCACTCTTAGGACAATGATTCCAAGCCGCAACACAAGAAGGGTAATGAGAAGTCAAAGAAGGATACAGTAAAATGGTGTGAATACCATAAAATCCCTTGGCACAACACTGAAGAATGTCGCTCCAAGCAGTCACTCGTGGCCGAGCTGAAAACTTCCGAATCAAAGGTCAATTCTAACTCCAAATCAAATCTAGAAGGAGGGAAGCAGATTATCGATATTGAACCTAGTTCCACTTTCGCTACCACCAAATTCAAGCTAAGCAAACTAGAAGAACCAGAGGAATGGGAATGCCTTTTTTACTCACAGATGTGGGTAAAGGAGGCTCCGCTTCATTTCATTGTCGATAGCAGCAGTCAGAAGAACCTGATCTCAGCAAAGGTCATCAAGCAGTTGGACCTGCCGAAAACACTGCACCCGCAACCCTACGCCATCAACTAACTTCGCCAAGGAAGGAATCTTTGTGTCAGCCAACAATGTCATCTACCCTACGACATCAAGCCTTTCAAAGACGAGGTATTATGTGATATTGATCTTCTTGAAGTTTGTGATGTTATTTTAGGACAACCATATTTGTGGAAGCGACGTGTTGTGTATGATTCTAGACCCCACAGTGTTATTATTATTATAGGTAGACAATTGTACAGGATACCAGAGGTAGCACCGCCTACCACTATTTCTTTAATCTCTTCTAAGAAGTGTAGTTAGGTCATTTCACACACCAGGAAGTTCATCTTCTTTATGATCCATGCTCATAGTAAGCAAAAGGTTGTCGCCACATCTGTGGCCTCAACACAAAGCCTCTCTTTGTAGCAGAAGCAAGTGGAGAGGATTGTGGAAGAGTAGAAAGACATCTTCTCCTCGCACACAGGGGTACCGACTCACTGCCAAGTCAAGCATCCAATTGATCTAACCCTCAATGCACCTATACCTAATGGACCAGTCTATCATCGCTTGTTGATGGAAAATGTCGAAATCAAGTGTCAGATCCAAGGGTTGCCTCAAAAGGGGTACATCAGACCCAACTCCTCCCCTTGCGGAAGCCCAATTGTACTAGTGCAGAAGAAAGATGGGACTTGATGGCTATGCATTGACTACAGAGCATTAAACAAAATCACAGTCTGAAACCAGTACCCAATTCCCAGAATTGATGACCTTGTTGACCAACTCAAGGGGGATAAGTTCTTCAGCAAGATTGAACTTAAGTATGGCTACCACCAAGTTCCCTTCAAACCAACTAATGTATGGAAGACAACTTCTATCAATAGCTCATTTTGGGATTCTCCCATATTGCATGGGCCCTCAGCCAAGTGACCAAGGGAGGCAGCAGGGAAAAGTTCACGTGGGGAAGGAACAACAACGAGCATTTGATGATATGAAGCATCGTTTGTGCTCAGCTTCAGTACTCTCCTTACTCAATCTACAACAATTGTTTGAGATTGAGACCGATGCATCTGACTATGTTGTAGGCGTAGTTCTCACTCAGTATGGTCATCTGGTAGCCTACCATAGTGAGACACTCTCATATATTGTTCGGAAATACCCCACCTATGACAAGGAAATGCATTCCATTGTACAAGCATGTCGTCAATGGAAACATTACATTCTGGGAAAGGAGACAATCATCCACACTGATCATAAGCCTTTGCAGTTCATACAGACAAAAGGGAAGTCGCAGAACGACCGCCATCAGAAGTGGTCCACCTACAGCAGTTCCATCTCAACATAAAGTATAAGACAGGGAGCACAAACCATGTTGTTTAATGCCTCAATCGACCTCTCGTGGTTGCACTCACAACTGTGCTCCATTCCTATGGACATGAGGCATCTGAATGGCCCCAACTTTATCAACAAGATCCATACTTCGCCACCAACTATCAACTCTTGGGTATAGGTGCAGATGTCACCGATTTTCACATTTAGGATGGAATGTTATTCCATCTAGGCCATCTTTGTGTTCCTACAAGCGAGCGTGCAAAGTTGATTTGGGAGGCTCACTACAGTCAGATGGCAGGAAATTTTGGCATGGAGAAAACTGTGGCAGTTCTACAGAAACATTTCTATTGGCCAAAACTTCGACAGGACGTCAAAAAGTATATCAGATCTTACACCACCTGTGTCATTGCCAAGCCAGCCATCAAGAAGCAAGGCCTATATACCCCTCTTCCTACTCCTAAGAAGCCTTGGGAATCCATCTTGATGGATTACATGTCTGGCCTTCTGTCCACCAAGCAAGGAAATGAGTGTGTATTTGTGGTACTTGATCAGTTTTCGAAGATGGTCATCCTCACAGCCTGCAAGAAGAAAATAACAGCAACAGATACTATCAATCTCTTCTTCGAATGAGTGTGGGTCCATTTTGGGATATCGCAAACCATCATCTCCGATCGGGACAACAAGTTCCTCAACACATTTTGGTCGAGTCTCTGGTCATTGTTGGACACTAAGCTCACTAAATCCACTACTTTACACCCCCAAACCAACGGATAAATAGAGGTCATCAATCGGATGATTGTGCACATCATGCACATGTACAACTCTAAGAATCCACGTACATGGGATGAGAGTCTCCCCTATGTTCAAAACAATTACAACATGGCTCTCCATAGCTCCGCTGACCATAGCCCATTTCAGATGGGGATGGGATTCCAACCCTTGGGTCCCATTGATGTTGCACTACCTCTTGAAACCACACAAGAATTTTCCCATTCTCAGTTTGAGACTGGAAAAGCCACCAAATTCATTGAGTGGATTCAACACATCTGTCAATAGGTCCATGATATTTCGCAAAAATCCAATGCTAAGTACAAGCAGCGCCATGATCAACATAGGGTACTGCACCAGTTTCAGGTGGGAGACAAGGTTCGGTTACATTTGTAGAAAGAGCACCTCACAGGGTCCGATCAGAAGCTCTGTCCATTTCACTATGGGCCTTAAACTATCAGGCCTTACACTATTACCAAGGTTGTGGGTAGCAATGCTTTTGAGCTCAACACTCCACCCTTCCTTGGCTTGCACCCCGTGTTCAATGTGGACCTCCTTCTGCCATATTTTCCACCATTATTGGACACCTTGGAGATAACAGTGTAGCTGACACCAATAGATCTCAACCCTAACTGCATGGAATATGCATCCACTAATCTGATAGTGGACACATAGGTCAAGGGCACTCGCCAGTAGAGGATCCAACTTTATTGGGTTGTCAAGGCAGGGCAACTCCTACACCGAGGAAAATGGCTCACTTGGGGGGAAATTTAGTAGAATTTTTCTCACCTGATGGGGGAACTCAATGCAATGGATACCATTACTTCCTAAGGGGGGAGGACTGATCCAAGTGGATATTGGCGGCCACCCAACTATTCCAATTGGCTCCTTATGACATTTTTTTAGTTCAGCATGTTCTTTTGTACTTCTTTGTAATTGTGGGTTCTACACTTCTAGGATTGTCTGAATCACTACACATCTTCTAGGTGGATATTGGTGGCCTCCCACCTAATCCAACTGGCTTATTTTGTATGTTTTCATGTCAGCACATCTTCTTGTACTTCCAGGGCCGTTTTAGGGCCCTAAACAACTTTTTTTTGGCTCACCATAGTCAAATTGTGGACGAAGTCAGAGTTTGACGACATAATGCGTAGTTCTTGAAAACAAAATTCCAATGGGCTATCACACGCCTAAAATGGAGGTTGTATGCAAAATTTACGACCCCGGGAAGTTGAGGTACCAACTTACCCACAGTGGACCACATAACTTTTGGTGTTTCATCTCATAGGGTTAGGTTTTTGAATGTCTAGGGTTTTTGAATTCATGACTAATGTTAAAAAGGCATCTGGAGCCTCATTGTAATCATTTCTACTTAGACGGATGCACGTAGCAGCCACATCTCTTCTCAAAGATAGCTACCACCATTCGAGCAAGTTGTTTTCAGTTTTGCAATTTTACAGTTTCAGACTATTTCATTTATTCAATAGAAGATATTGTTCACTGGATATCTGTTTTGTTATCCATATCTTTATGTTTATTGTATTCAGTATGTTAATCAATTTGTTTCACTCATAAATCCAGATCAGGAGAGGCATTTGAAATCATTGAAATCCTTTGTTAGACAAAGAACACGTCCTAAGGGTTATATGGTATATCAATTCTTGGTGTATATTAGTCAGTATCTTCCTAAATTAGCAACAAATATGAATGTGCGTCTCATTTGGGATTTCAACTCCATCAACAAATTTGAAGGGGAGGTCCTGTTGGGGAATGGTAGAATGATGAAAGTGAAAAGTAATTAAATCGTAAAGATTTACAATACTTTTGTTTATTCATTTTTATCTATATAGTACCTATTTAATTTTTATTCTTCCATCAATTATTAAGCTTTACCATGGTACCTAATTATTGATGAATTGTTATTTTTTCATATAGTTGGTTGAGAGTGGGATGCACTACATTTATACATTGCAAACAATCTTGATTGTATGAAGGTATGGACAGAACGATGTATACAATGTTATGGTAGGTTATCATGGGAAGGGGTCCCTACATTGGTTAAAGAGGCTCATCATAATCAAGATACCAATATTACACAAAGAAAAATTGATTTAGCATACGGTTTAAATGATAAACACACAAGCATATTCACCCACATGTTTTACTTATTTTCCATTATATTAATGTACGTTGTCTGTTATTTTCTTAAAATATTTACTTATTCTAAATATGTTAATTAATTGACAATGCATTTTTTACTTGTTGGGCATAATGCAGTTGAAAGACCACAAGTCTATGTGGTGCAATGGTTGTAAATTTCACATCAAAAAGTTCGATGACAAGAAAAAAAATTGTTTCCAAAATATAATGCAAGCAATTCCTTTTCACTCAGGCTGCAAAGGTAAAGACATTTAAAGATGCAACTTGCTTGAAGGTTATCACCATGAAATAAAAAAAACTGTCCTTCAAATCTAGGAGCAAAGCATTGCTAGATGATATAAAAAACATTATCGATACATAGAGGGATGTGTACACTTTTTGGTCCCCACCATTTTGTCACCTTTTTCTTTTCAGGATTTTGCATTTGTAGATATCCCTTTTGAATATTTGGTTGATATTTCACTTCCATGAATGTAATATGGGATTCTAAAACTTAAATATTCTACTTCAAATTTTTGAAAATGCTTGTATAGTGTTATTGTATTCAAAATATGTTGGAGATATTACACACTCACCTAGGTAATTATTTTCCTAAAGTTGATAGTCTAATGTTGAGGGCGCTTTTTTAGAGGAGAATATTTCTCTACAAATTAGGGCACCTTCTACAAAATATGGCACCTTCCTTCTTCATTTTAGAGTCAATTACACTTTAGTTAGACTAGTGGAGGACACTTATGCATCACAACATTGGTTTTACCACCTACAGTTGCATGTTCACCTCGATTTACTCACTAGGAGGACACATATCACATGCATGCATCCAAGAGGGCGTAATATCTATATTTAAGTTTACCATGGCCTGGACTTGGGTTTAAGGTGGTTCTTTATTCTTTTACAAACATCATCAAATTTCTTGTCTAGGAGGTGTAGTTTATGAAGGAGGGCATGTTGTTGGTCTCATTTTTCCTCCACCTCCTAAGCAATGAAGACCTTGCTCAGTCAATAAAGATCTATGAGCTTGAAGACTTTGGTGTCTCGAGATCTAGATAAGCCTGTATATGGCACCTATTCCTTGAATTATATATCAAACTATACATTGGATAGCTTATTTCCCTTATAATTGATTGATTTCTCCATATGGGAAACCTTGGTCTTGGTGTCATTAGGGAATCGACGATGGTAGTCCTCAGTTGCTTTCATGGCACCAAATTATGCTCGGGTGATATGCTAGGAAATTTTCCAAGAGGAATGATTCATAGTAGTGGGATTGTCATTGCCATTGAGGTATTTCTTGTTGGATGTAGACCAATCCCCTTTGCCATCTATCTTCATCATTAACAAAATTCAAATGAAAATGGATGTAGAGGGAAAGCTATGTATACCTATAACAAAGTGACCCTAAGACTAGAAGTGGGAGGAAGGGGTGGTAGAGATGGTTGGCGGTTTAAGGCAAGAAACCAATGAGAAAATTTTAGTCCTCGCAACTAGCCTTCATATCAAGAGTGGAGTTTTGGCTTTTCCTTAGGCCCCAAATGGAATATATTAAGAAATCCAAATGAACTAGAAGAGAGGGACAAAGGGAAAACATACTAGAGGGTCGAGGGAAAGGAACCTAGAGATAAAACCTAGTTCACTGCAAAAATATGAGTCTATCAGGAATCCACTCCACTCTTGAACTCAACTAGGCCATATGAACCATATTCCCTCCTAAACTCATGTTGCTACACGAAGGTGGGGCAATCGTAATCTTGCATAGACTACTTGATTGTGAATGGTTTGGCCATGACGACCATTATCTTATCCCTCTTACATTGATTAGTCTTGTACACGAGACATCCCAAGCAAACTTGCATGCATGTGCTACTTGGGATTCTACTTTTCCTCCGCAACTGACACCCCATGCAGAAAAGAAAATTATTGAATATTGAAAATAATAAACATAATTATGTCAATTGGGTTTAGCCCAAGTGGTTTGTGCTAAGGGGTGTTTTCCCCCCCACCCAGGTTCAATTTTCTCAAGTGACATGTTGAGCTCTTAAATGAGCAAGCTATCGAAAAAACCTCGACTTTCTACAAAATTTGGTTTACCCTGAGTACCATCCTCGAAATGAGTGGAAGAGCCCGGTGGGTTTCCCTAGGCTCTATTCCAAGTAAAAAATAAAAAATAAATAAACAGAATTACATTGCACATTTTTCAATACTTAAAACATTGGGTTGAAAAATCAAATATAAATAAACTCAAACATACATCAAGCAAGGAACACTACGAGTTTACACTCAAGAAACCCCCGAAGGGGGAATTTCATTAAATCAAACCATTCATGTGTTTGTTTCTATTGTACAATTAGGTCCTTTTATATAACTTTAAGTGACCATAACAACTATGTCACGGTTATATATTCAGTTCTACAATATGCATAACTATCTCTCATAATCTCTCTATGAATCTCTAAAGTGATCTTCATCCATAATTTTTCTCTTTTCTTCTCATCTTTGATTCTTACATAGACTTTTATGTTTGGTCTACATAATCACAATTCCATCATATAATTTAGACATTATTCATGATTCACAAGTAGGAGTTAATCATTCAAACTCCCCTTTAAGAAATACTTGTAATTTTAATATGTAATCATCATCCTCTCTCTCTTCAACAATCGTTTGAATTAGTCCCATTTTCATCCTCTATGATCTTTTCCTTTGATTCTCTTTGTCTTCATCTTTTGTCTTCTCTGATCTTCTTCTTTTGGTCTTTTGTCTCCTACAGATATGTAGTCTTCTTCATTCTTCATCCTCAATCTTCTTTAATGTTCATCTTGTACATGTAAAATTAAAACATCATGTTTGTTGAAGTCTATATAAAAAAGTCACCATCACCGAAATGCATAGGTCACTAGTTGTTGTATCTATCGGTTCTCTAGGATACTTTTGCCTGTACATTGTTCAACAACAAGTCTTCGGTGACAAACATTTTCACTCCCCTTGCATCATCATCAATCATCATCTTGGGTTTTCTTTGGATTACATGTAACCACACTCTAGGTTTTTTTGGGTTACCCTCAACCATTACATCCTTTGGGTTTTTGTGGATTACCCTCAACCATTACATCTTATGGGGTTTTACATCAGTTTTCCCTAAACCAATACAATTCTCGGGTGGTTTCTATTTACCATAAACAATACATTACATCAAGTGGTGTCTTGTTGACCACAAACCTTCATTTGTCATGATAAGTGGTTTTTAGTTTACCACAAACCATCAACAATCAAGTTATATGGGTATACTTGTCTCGTTAGGGCTTACATCATCATTTAACTCAGGTACATAGAAAAAAAATTCCTCATACATGTTCATTGTTCATCTTAGGCTAATATAGCCATTTTAAATATAGGATCAAGACCATTTTCTTTTCATCATCAAAAAAACTTTGTCAAGGAGCACTTTAATATTTTTGGGATGCATACTCAATATTCTTAAAATTATTGCAATGCACAATATTAATTTATTCTTACCTTGCTTTGCTTCCTTCTTCATTCATTCATTTGTGTGCGTCATTCTTCATTCATTCATTTGCTTGCTTCACTCTTCAATTCCATTTTTATGCACCATTCTCTTTGTTGCTTCATCATTCTCTATCCTTGTCTCTTTTCTCTTTAGTATGCCTTCGCCTTTTGCTTCTTTTGTTCAATTCCATGAGTCCATTTTCTTTAACTTTCTTTCATCGTCCTCTTTTGTCTTATATAATTCTTTGTCTTCTTCTTCTATTGTCATTTTGTTTTGTACCCGCATAAAAAATATGTTTCTTGTAGGAGGAACAACTCCATCCAATGAGACACCTATGGCCTTTTGCTTAGCAAACTTAATTCCACTATCATGATATGATATAGTTTGATTTGACTCGATTTATGATTTACATAATTTGACTTGAATTGATTTTGACTATGACTATTTACACAACTTTTTACTCACTTTAATCTCAATTTCACTGTGAAACTCTTTGATTCCTTACATTCATAACTTCAATGAAATTGACTTTGTTTATAATAAGTTTTTATGAAATTGACTTTGTTAATAATAAGTAATGACTTTGAATTTCAGTATGGCTTTACAAAGAGCTAAGACAATTTTCAATGAAATTGACTTTGTTAATAATAAGGTTCAATGAAATTAACTTTGTTTAACTTGTTAATAATATGTTTCAATGAAATTGACTTTGTTTAACTTTGTTAATAATAAGTAATTTGTTAATAATAATTTTCAATGAAATTGACTTTGTTTGACTTTGTTAACAATAAGTAATGACTTTGAATTTCACTACGGCTTTACAAAGACTCTTTACTTGACTTCGTTAACAATAAGACTCTTTATTTGATTTTGACTATGACTATTTACACAACTTTTTACTCACTTTAATCTCAATTTGACTGTGAAACTCTTTAATTCCTTACATTCATAACTTCAATGAAATTGACTTTGTTTATAATAAGTTTTGATGAAATTGACTTTGTTATTAATAAGTAATGACTTTGAATTTCACTATGGCTTTACAAATTGACTTTGTTATTAATAAGTAATGACTTTGAATTTCACTATGGCTTTACAAAGGGCTCTTCTCTAAGACAATTTTCAATGAAATTGACTTTGTTGATAATAAGGTTCAATGAAATTAACTTTGTTTGACTTGTTAATAATATGTTTCAATGAAATTGACTTTGTTTAACTTTGTTAACAATAAGTAATTTGTTAATAATAATTTTCAATGAAATTGACTTTGTTTGACTTTGTTAACAATAAGTAATGACTTTGAATTTCACTACGACTTTACAAAGACTCTTTATTTGACTTCGTTAACAATAAGTAATGACTTTGAATTTCACTCTCACTTTACAAATTCACTACGACTTTACAAAGACTCTTTATTTGACTTCATTAACAAAGTAATGACTTTGAATTTCACTCTCACTTTACAAATTCACTACGACTTTACAAAGACTCTTTATTTGACTTCGTTAACAATAAGTAATGACTTTGAATTTCACTCTGACTTTACAAAGACTACCATAGACTCTTTGTTTGACTTTGTTAACAATAAGTAATGACTTTGAATTTCACTATTTTGTTTGACTTTAAATTTCACTATGGCTTTACAAAGACTCTAACTCTTTAGATCAAAACTCCCATTTAACTTTAAATTTCACAAAACTCCCAATTAACTTTAAATTTCACTATGGATTTACACAGAATGTCATAAATTCCCCACAATATCGTCAACGACTTCTATTACCATGCCTAAATTCATAAGCCCATATTTATTGTTTTGTCATTGTGCAAAACTTTTAATATAAAGAGTTTAAACGTAAGAAATCCATGTGGGATAAATGTCAACAAATATCCCTCGGATGGGATGTGGGACACAAGGCACTTGGAGGCGGCGTGAAGAGGCCGGCATGGTGATGGCCATGCGATTGAATCATGGCATGCACCACCACCACCCCCATGCATTTAAATCTCCCATACGACGTTCCAGGCACCATTAATCCTGGTGCGCCTGATCTCCTGATGATGTTCCCTCCATGGCTCCGCTCAATGAACCCGCCATTACTCTACACATGCGACATCGCCTTCTTCTTCAGCCGTGAAGCCATGCCTCATTCCAACCTCCCTCCTTTGCAGTGCTCTCCTGCAACTGGATTTATCTCCAGCTCCTCCTCATCCACTTGGGCTCTTTCCCTGTGCTTACCTTCTCCCCCTGTGCCGTTAGAATGCCGAGACAAAGAGGCAAGCCAAGGAGAGGCTCGCCCTAGCAACCACTCTGACCTCAGTTGGTCCTCGCTTGGGCACCTGCACCCTCCTCAGGCTCCTCCCCTGGTTCATCCCCCTCACACTCCTCGCAGTCTAAACAAGAACCACATGCCTCCTCCTCCCCTCCCGCTTCCCGGCTTGAAGGGTTGGCACTCTCTGATGGTTTGCTGGGTTTTCTCACAGTACCCATCCTTGATTGGGCCTCTTCATCATGGGCGCCTCCTGCAGCACCACCAAATTCACCAGCCAGCGCACCTGATGCACCAGAGACCCCCTCCACTCGCCCACCCTTAGAAGCACAACCTTTTCTACAAGAAACTCAGCCAAGGCCACCCTCCTTTTCAGACTCAGTCCCGGACTCGCAATTTCAGGATAACTTGGCCATCCTCCACGAGCTGGTCTTCGAGCTTCGTCAAGGCCTGAATGACCTCCAATTTCGACTGGAGATACTGGACAGAAAGACCTCTGCACTCCTCCAAAACCTCTCCACCTTCCAGAGGGCCTTCCACTTCACACCAGATGCAGCGGGGGCAGTAGAGCACACTCATGCAGGTGACTCAAGCGAAAGGGGGCTTCCCATGGGAGATGGAGACTTGGGGCAGGCCATGCACGTGGCCATGGACAAGGAATGCACGCCCAGAGAAGAAGAATCACCCAGTGAGTACGTTGCAACAGGAATGGGCTTGCATGCGCCCAAGGAAGTGGGAGGCACACGGCCCGATGATAGACAGGAAGGGGATGACTCGGACGTCGCCGCGCATGAGCAGATGGAATGGAGGGGGGCAGATGTCGAAGAGGAGCCTTAGGACCAAGCAACCTATGCCACCTCTCCGTCTGGATGGACAGGTTACAAGCCAAGTGTATGACCAGCACAGTCCATATATCACTGTTTGTCTTATGTGGCCTCATGGAGGCCAATACTTGGTTCGGTTTTTGCTTATGGCTTTTAGCTCGCTATTTCTTAGCTCTAATTTCATTTTCTGTAAGACTGGTAGTCATTTTGATCCCAACACCGACTGGCTGAATTGGTTTCCCCGTAGGGAAGTTCAGTTATTACAGTACGACACTATTGCACATTTTGTAACTCTGGTTCTTTGAAGGCTCCTTATATATAAATTCTACTTATATTAAAAAAAAAAAAAAAATGTCAACAAATATACCTTGAAATATTGTGCTTTTCTTGCATCATGCAAGTGGGTTATTGGTTGAGGAGAGCACGCGCAGGTTGGGTTGCGATCATATTTTGTTTATTTTTTAAAAATCCTTAATCTTCAACCTCAAGTGCAATTTCCTTCCAATGTAAATGTGAAAAATTGATACTTCTAATGCCGATGTTTTTTTAACCTCTATCTTCTTTCATTGTTGCACTTATTTTTCAGCTTGTAGTGCCCTTCCTTGCATGGTCGTATTGTGTGAATTGAACCATCTTGAGATGCAAACCATAATATTGTCTGAAATATTACCACCTACCGTGAGAGGCTCGAGTCACACCTTGGCTTCCAATGCAAACAGTGACAAGAAACACGCTATGTTGGTGTGAGACTCAATGAATTTATAAATCTCATATGTGTTGTTCCAAATTCTTCCATATGTGTAGTAGCTGGTCCATTTGCATAGTTTGTAGCACTACGTATAAGATAGTAGAAAAAACATAATTTGTTGCAACCAAACATTGATCTCACCTTTATAGAAAAATATCGATTGGGTGTATTCAAATCTTTATTTTTGTTGAAGCATTGATGTGCTTCTTTTTTCCTATTTGCACAAGATGATTCATAAATGAAAAAAATATTAATTGATATGCATAGAACTACTTGCTTGCAAAATCTGAAATCTATTGCTTTGAATCGATTCATGCCCCGAAATATGGGATATCAAGTCTTCTCCTGTTATGCTTCTAGTCAAGCTTTGACTATATCGTTGCAAGTTCAAGAATAAATAAAACAAATATATTATTCTTACTCTATTCCTACTCGCGAGTAATATATTCTTCTTACTCCATTCCTACTCGTGAGTACCAATAATAGGAGCAACCCAAGTGATTTGTAATCGACGGACTTATAGCCCACTTGCTTCACCAACACAGATCCTTTGCAGAATTAAAGTTCTTGTATGCATGTCAGTTCTGTCTCAGGCCTATACAAAGTGCTCTGTCTTATGGAGGATACCAAGCCTATGTCCTTTGTCTTACACAAGGATATTTGTACTTTTGAAGGCTGCAAGGATTATGTTCTTGGGTGCAACATGGACACATCAAACAACTAGCAATGGAAACGATAATCAGGCCACTCAAAAATTAAATCTCTATAAGCACTCTATCCCCGAAAACTCTATATCGCCTACTACCCAACATGCCAATCAGGTATCTATGTTTTAGCTTTTTACTCAATCCAATTCAGAGTGCAAATTCTCTTCTTGCTCCTCATCCTAAGGTATGGAAGGGTGATTCAACTTGTTAGGCATGTGATGCCAATGCAATTGCTTCACATGGATGTTGTCTCTAAGGTATCCTTACTCAATCTACAATAAGGTGAAGGATAGGGCCTTATGTTTATGGATTGTAGTAGATACCGTAAAGACTCCAAACTCAACAAGTGAATTTGCTCTCTGTGTGGAAACAACATTGTTGTTGTATATTTGAAACCATAGTGCCACTTATGGCCATTCACCTAGCCTTATTTGCTTGTTGTCATTTACTTGGCTAAGATATTTTCTTTCCATGTTATCATTTTTCTTTGGAAATATGATTTGAAGGTTTATTTGGTTAAGTTATGTCAATAATTATCCTCTACTCCTTGTTTTAGTTTTTTTCCCAATTTTTCTATGATACGTGAATCTCTAGTCAACAATCCAGTCGATCTCAAATGAGGACGTAGTGTAGCTTCTCAAAACGTTTGCTTATTTTCATAATCAAAGGAAACATCCACAAATTACCTACATTCGCTCAGGTAATAGAATAATTTTCCAAGTGAAAGGAACTCACTCAACATTATAATTAAACTGACCAACAATAGATTTAAATTGATTTTTAAGTGAGAACAACCAGAGAAATGAATTAACCAAACAATGAATCCATCCACATAAGTATTAAATCACCCAACAAATTAATGGAGTTGCCCAGGCATGAAGTAAAACACCCATAGAGATTTGAACTCGCCAGGGAAGAAGTAAAACACCTAGGAAGATGAGAACTCACCCAACAATGAAAAGGAACACCCGGTAATTGATTGATATGCCCGAAGAGATAAAAAGGATGTGTGAGGTCTGTACATTTGGTGAGGGGAAAGAGGAAACACCCAACTAAGGAAAAATCGACCCAGACACGGAAAAGTCCACCCATCAATGTCCAAAAACACCCAAGTAAGTAAGAATTTGACTCAAAGACAAAGTAAAACATCAAGGGGATGTGAACCTGACCCAGGAAAAGAGAAAACATCCTAGGTAATTAAGAAACCACCTAGGCAAGAGAAATTTGGGGGAGAGAGAGTTATAATGAGGAGTGAGAAATATGTCCAACAACCAAATGAACCAATTTAGAAACTCTCTAATCTATTGCAACATCTCTAGAATGGTGTCCATTGATGTTAGAATTCAAAAGGAATTGGATGGTGGTAGTTTCATAGTTGTTTGGGTTCTTCATTTGTACACATAAAATGAATTCACACCAAGCATTCATTTAATATAAGTAACAATAACATCAAACACAACAATCAATCAATGAACATGAGAATTTTACCATGGAAACCCAATTGGGAAAACTAGCTTTGAATGGGGTCCAGTCTCTTCATTTTGGCAATATTTGGTTACAATGTAGTTGATGCTCTCTTTGCATCCTCCTCCCTTCGCCCAACAGATCATTTGGGAGTGACATTACCTAAGGAAATAGGGAGAGACGGGGCAATGGGAAGGCCAACATGTTGACCCTTCGTTTCTCATTCCTCACTCCTTTCTCTCCTTTCATTTATTTCTTTAGTTTATTTCTTTTGTTTCTCACACATTTGTATTATTCAACATTACATTTGCATTGTTTTACAATGTTTTCATAACCTTCATAAATCGTCGGATTGTATTGTAGGCACTGAGTCTTACCCATTTATTGGTTCAGATCATTGTCATGCCCCAAAATTCTAATAACCTAATATATAGACAAATACCACAACTTGCAACCTAGATATGTTAAAATAGAGATATATGATTCAATATTTCAAAACTTACAAGAAGGAGTATGTGGTGAGTAACTTACTTGGTAGCTAAAGGAGTCAACTTACTTGTGGCAATCCGATATTTGATCCCATATGTCGCATTAGAGGGCAGGGGATGACTCTCCTCCCAACCATCCTCTCAATCATCACAACTGAGAGCCCATGATCTCTCAATCCACTACCATGTCAGCTCTTCTTAGCCTTGTTCTCAAATTTCCCAAGCAATAAGAGAAATCTTCTTCTCCTTCTTCTCTATCCTTATATAGAATACATCCATGATAAAGGACTCGATCCCTAGGATCCACTTGCCACTATTTAATTATTTATTTATCTTACTTTTTCATTTCCCATAAACTTATCTTATTTTTTTAATGTTTTTCCATGAATTACCTTTATTTATTTTACCCCTTTCTTTTATTACCCAAATATTTGTTTTTAAGTATTTATTATGATCCCTTTATGATAATTATTTTAATTATGTATTATTATTATTATTATTTATTAACAATATGGGGCATGCCATACTCCCCTCCTTCAAGAAACTTCTTCCCGAAGTTAACTTTGATTATGTTATCCCATCTTTATCTTTCACATCACCATCTACTTAACTAGTATGAGAGCACTGGCCACAGTAGCCATCAAAAGTTCCCAGGAAGTGCGAGCAACACTCTAGAATTTCTTCCTAACTTTCGAAACTAGGCTTAAAGTCTCTCGATCTATTAGGGCTCTAAGGCACTGGACCTCATCTGCCCAAGCACGCATCTCAATCAATACTCACGTACACCAATGATCTGGATCAATACTCATGTACACCAATGATCTAGATCAATGCTCGCATACACCATGCATCTCAAAAGGTTGGACCATAACTCCTTCCTTATACTCCTTTGGGTACACATCCCTAGGCATCGAAGTCCAATCCCACAACTCCACCGATGAGCAACACTCTAGTCTTTCTTTGGACTCCGATATCACAACTTCAATACAAGGCATAATAATTATTGGCATGAGTAGTTGATTGAGTTGTCCCTAGCCAATAACATGTTATTTGTAATATGTGTCTTTGTGATTATGGGCTCTCACAAGATCATCGAATAAATTGGCCCTCTTGGCCCATTGGTGGATAACCTGACAATCACCACCTCACAACATGCAACCAATGCATTAGTTATCATCATAATATTAACATCTTATAGAAGTAATCTACATGCGAACTCTTGCATGTCATTATGAGAATACAACATCATTATCACTACATGCTCATGCATGTCATCATAAAACATCTTATTATAAAAGATTTTCATGCAATTACATGATGTCATCACATCAAGTGATACCATCATCAGGAATATAACCTCAATACATGTTTATCAAAGACATAACATTTCACCAACATAATTAATGGAATCACACAACATCATATGTAAATAACATAGGCTCTCAAGATAACATCATGAATGTAATAATTATCTCAACACATAACACATTCAAGCAATAAAACATCATGGACATTCTTATCATGATTCGTCAACTAAATCAAGCCACTAGCTTACACGATTATATATGTATGTATGTATATATATACCAATTATCACATCTAATGAGAGAATTATCATCAAAACATCCATCTAACACATGGATCTACATGGTTAAGTTTGTCCTCCCAAGCTAACTCGACAAAGGATCATTAGTACTATGAGTGCCATATGATCATCCCAATACCAATTGTTTCCTTATTATCAATTATTCTTCTTACAATAACAAAGTTGACAATATAGTCATCCTATCAATATGCTAAAGTTTCCACATATTTTCCTTGACTGAATACATTGTTAAGCCCCCATCGTCTAGAGTCAAAATCTTTAGGCATGTATTCTCTCCCACATAGTGAAATTTAGTGAATTTCAACACTAAGTTATTACAATCATTGAGATTTAAATTCTCAAGTTTGTATCATTGAGACGAACAATGTTCGTCATGCACAAATGATCCAAAATATCTAGAATATAGTAATCAAATCCATATATATATATATGAATAGTAAGATGATTACAAATGAGAACGAGGGCTCGCTTATATACCCACACAGGGGTGCCCTTAACCAATAGTCATGTCCTTTCATTATTAATAATTATTATTTATTAATTATCATTTAATTGTTATGTTATTAATATCTATTTTATGTGTATATTTATGTTCATAAAATTGTCTTCCCCTTAAAAATGCTTTGTCCTCAAAGCATAATCACTGAAAGGCTTCCCTTTTAACTTTTTTTCTGGCACACGATGTCTTCTCAAATCTTTTGTGCTTGTAGCTGCAACTCTCGACGAAACAAGATGATATAACCTTCGAATTCTCAAACTAATGTGTTGCATCTTCTAGGGAGTGATCCATCCCAAATCTACTTCCATTGGAATTGTTTAATGATTGATTGTTCGGATGGGGATTCTCATTTTAATCTTCCCTACAATATGTTGATTTTGTCTTCGTTCTTTTTCAGTGTGGTAGTTTATTTGTTGGTAAGAAGAACATTGTTTATTTTTCTCTTCTCCTAATCGTTGATCGTAAGGACTCTTGTGATTTGGATGACGATAAGGCATTATAATTTCTTGTGAGTTTTCCTTGGAATCATCTTCTTTTGATGTTTGTAGTGATTTGTCAATGTAAGCATTCTTTTAAATTTGAACATCAATTGATTTTGTATTGGTTCCTTTTTCTACTATCGAAATTTGAATGTCGGATAATTTCTCTATTGGGTCAATCATTGTTTCCTTGTCAACTAATGATGTTTTGCGATCTAGATCTTCTTGTAAAGACTTCTTATCATGTTTGAGCTTTTTAATCTGAGTTAATAAATCTTGATTATGTCATCTTAATCTTAAAATTTCTTCCTTATTTTCTGACCTATCGTCTTTTTCTGATTCTAGATTCTCCTTTCTTTCGTCCTTTAAGATTTTAATTTGTTCAAGTAACTTTTGGTTAAGTTTCCTTAGGCATGAGATTTATTCCTCTCTTTCAGTTAATTTCTCCTTGAAACCTTGGTTTTCTTGTTCTAAATTTGTATTCCCTTGCTTCTTGTCTTTTGACTTTTTGATTTTAACTAGCAAATTTTGATTATGATTTTTTAATCATAATATTTCTTCATCTTGTTCTAGTAAGTCTTGGTCCATTTTTTGTCTTTTGGTCTTTAGTTCTTCATTTTGTGCGATGAGTTCCCGAATACACTCTTTAAAGTAACGATTATCTTTCTATGTTAACCCATTAAAATATTTCTCCTTCTCAATTTCAAACTGTAATTTTTTATTGCTTGCTTTATAATGTCCTAGTTCTACTTTCAATATTCATGATTGTATTTCTAAATTATCTTGATATTCTTCCATAATAAATGATTTCCCACAAATCGGACAAAAGCGATTTTGATTTTTAAAAATTGTCATATACTCAAACTTCATTTCACAAAAATGACATTTAGTCCAAAATTTTGATTTATATATGGAATTGTCCATTTTTTTTTATAAACTTGAATTGGTTTTAAGATTTATTTTTAAATTTTAATCAATTTGTACCTTCAAGGTACTTTGTACTTCAAAACTTTTCTTTTCTTCACCCTTCTTTTCTTTTTATCTTCACTTTCCTCTCTCTCATATATATATATATATATATATATATATATATATATATATATATATATATATATATATATATATATATATATATATATATTTCCTTTACGATTGTTTTATACCTTATAAAAATACTTTATATCCACTTTAAGTAACATTTTTTTATACTTTATAAAAGTACTTTTATAATAAGTGATTTAATAGTGTCTTAATTAAATACCATTTTAAAAAGATCACCTCAGTATATACACAGTATATACGTTTACTTCTCCTTTATCCACAAATAATATATAAAGTTATGCACTTTTTATAACTTTGAATATGGCCTTAAGATTATTTTTATAATATCTCTTCCATAATTAATTTGGATCTACGAGGTATAAGGTCTTTTTTTTTAAATAATTGGTCATTTTATTTTGTCTTTCTTTTACTTGTAATTTTTTTTAATGGTTTCTCTCTTATACTTTTTGCTATACATGTTTTTTTAATAATCTTTTTGTAATATATTACATATATTACTTATCTTAAAAAAATATTTTTCTTTTATTAATTTTTATGAAAAAAAAAAAAATTAACAACCCCACTAAAATATATTTTCTTTTAAAATAAGATATTAATATTATCTTTACTCCTGGGCCCTTTTAATAATCTTAGTAACTTCTTAGTAACTTTTTTTTTTAAATGAATGATCATGACCTTTGACATGAGGTTTGATTTGGGATTCCCTTTTTTACTTCTTTAATTTATATACGTCACTTTTACTCCTTGTAAAGTTATGGATATGGACTTTTTACTCCTCCTAACTTCTTGGTAATCACCTTTGTATTTAAAAGTTTGACTTATAATTTTCTTGTGTAACTTTTGTTGGCAATCAAAAATGCATTGACTTTTTTGAAAGAATGATGCCTAATCTTGTAGGGAACATTTGACTAGCTTCCCAGGCTCCAAATGAAGATTTGAAAACACCATTGGAAAGCTTAGAATTTCTAGATGTCGATCGACTATTCAAGCATGCAAAACAGACTCTCCATGACTGAGAAATTTGATTTTGAAAAAATCTGCGCTTTCACCAGCTAACCTGTCTTGAATTTTGCTAGTTAGCTGGTGAAAGCTCCGCCTTTCACCAGCTAAGGAGCGGATTTTCGGGTAAATTAGCTGGTGAAAGCCTGTCACGGCCAGAATAGCCGAATTTTTGCCCAGATCAGAATTTTTTGGGTTTGAATGGTTTGGAACCACTTCAAATAGACAGTTGTTGAATTATCAAGTCTGATTCAAAGGCTAGTCTTGAGGGATAAGGTCAAAAGGGGTTTTTTCAACTACATTTGGCATCTTGTCAAAGGCAAAATATCAGGGGTTTGAAGACATATCATCAAATTCGAATTTTATCTTTGGAGGACCAAATCAAACAGCCTTGGGAGGCTAAAACTGCACTTCATCAAATCTACTACTCTTAGATATGGATTGACCTCATCTTGAGGATCTCTTCTTATCTTTTGTAAATCAATTTTGACTTTCTATTTTTAGAATATCAGATCCATTGTTTTAGGATCTGAAAAATGATTGTAAAAGGCTATAAATGCCTAGCTTTTCTAAGAGACAAGGGAGGGGGGCAAATCTAGGAGACATTTTTTGGCTATTGTACTAGACTCTTTATTCATAATAGAATCACAGTCCTCTATTTTTTTCAATGACAGATTTTCTCATACTTTCATCATTCTGTACTTTATTTCAGTTTAGCTCAGCTTCTAAAAACTATTATCTTCTTATTAAGCTCATGAACTTGAACTAAAGGTTTTCTTGCTATCTTGTATGACCCTGCACATTGTGTATTTGGTTATCTAGACTAGTATTCTTCATATCCTATTCAAACTTTGTTGTCTGATCATTGAGTTCTAAAAGCATTGTCTTATTCGAATGTATGAAGTGGTCCTTTTCATTAGCTATTGAGTTATCCTATTGTTCCAAGCATACAAAATCTACCATATTCTTAAGTTACCAAGCATTCTTAGCCTACAACCCTAAGGAGTTTCTTGGAGTGATAACAACTTTTATATTGAAACACTTTGATTTTATTTATTTTTTCATTTTATTCATAAATCAATTACGCAAGTATTTTGAATTTGCAGTGGAATATCTTCAACGATTTTATCTGAGCTTTTATATGACCAAAGGCTTGAGTTGGTCAAAGACCTTGACTTCAAAGAAACTCTGGAAAAAATTGTTGGCCAACATCCAATAATCAATGAAATGCCCAAGAAGGGGCTCTGGTACCAAATGAGACGAACAAAGTTCGTCATGCACAAATAATCCAAAATATCTAGAATATAGTAATCAAATCCATATATATATATGAATGTTGTTGCGAGAAAGAAGACCGGTGAGCGATGGAGGACGGTGATGACGACGGCGCCTTGTTTTTTGGAGGGTTTCTCGGATTTAATGAAGCTAGTCTGCACAGGGTTACTGTCTGACCGCAAATTTCTAGATCTGTGCACCTACTCCCTCGTTATCAGGACGTCGTTGTATTAGGACACGGTTATAGGCTTTCCCGGAGCTTGCAGACTCTACAAGACAACAACCCTACCTTTTCTTAGTAGTTGTAGGGCACCCCTCCTTTGCACAGACACCCAGCTGATCTCTGACAAATGACAGGTGGGCACTTTCTTTAACTCCACAGGGCCCACTATGATGGGCGATAGAGCAGGACTACAGACACGCGGTGCGGTATCTGGAGGCTCGGATTTCTTGACGATGGACTGGCTAGGTTCGATAACCCCATTTGACCAGCAGACTATTGAAACGGTCTTGCCTGAAGTTTGGGGTGGGAGTCTTCCTTTCGACTCCGAACCACCAAGCGTATTTGGAGGTAGCTTGGGTCTTTCTGTCGGGGAATATTCATTCGGTATAAGTGACTCCTTCATAGATTTTGTTGATCCCCAGGTTTTTGAGCCACAAATTGGGGCCACAGTCGATCTCATGGCCACACAGGACTTCTCTCCATCAAATTTCTTGGAGGTTACCAAACAACTAGACGTTCCGACTATCGGGCTGGAGCGTGGAACAACCAACCCTGCTATTCGGTCGGACCGGTCGTCGGCCTCTCCCTCTACTATCAAAAAGAACTCCTCCTCCATCCAAAAGGGGGAACACCCTCACAACACACATCACATTCCGGAAGGCCGACTGACGAAAGCTTTCCGGTGTACAAAGGAAAGACCGGGTGTAGGGCGACTCGCTTTCAGGGAGGACGTGGCTATGGACAGGGTCCTGGATTTCTCAGAACATGCAGTGGTGGGCCAGGTCAGAGGGAAAAAATTGGGAATGGCGTACCTCAAAAGTTGGGTTCACACTTACTGGCTCCCAGAGCTCACCAAGATGCCCCATATCAGGTTACTCACTAGGGGGTGGTTTGCATTTGCATTTTCTTCTTCAGCTGAGGTGGATTGGGCACTTAAGAAAGTCTGGAGAATTACTGCTACCCCGACCCTCCTCAAACGTTGGACGCCCACCTTTGATGCGAAACGTGAGTGGGTAGACGAGGAACCCATTTGGGTAAGACTTTTGGGCCTTTCGATGCAGTTTTGGAACTCCCGTCGTTTTGAAGCAATTGGAAATCTTCTGGGCCGCTACCTTGAAGCAAACATGTCTTTTGAAAATACTGGGATCATGACTGTGGCTCGCATATTAGTACAAATCAATTTGCAGAAGGGTTTATATCAGGAGCTCCTTGTTCAATCGACCACGGGGGAATTTGTACAGACCTTGGATTACGGGGGAATCCCTTTTCGTTGCCATAGATGTCATGTATATGGACATGGGGTGGCGCATTGCCCAATCAACTCCAAAGGAAAAACCTAGAAGACAAAGGGGTTTAGCTCCCCCAACTCTCCCCCGCGAAAAAAATGGGAAGCCCATTAGGCAGTAGGGGCCAACAACAGTCAGGGCCAACATACCTCGGGCGATCGAAGCTCAGACAGACAAGAACTGGCCAGTGAATACAACCAGGGCTCAGGGCCGCACACACTTACAACCACTGCCCCCCTCTCCTCACCTTCTCTGGAGCATCTTCTTCAATGCGAACATGCTTTATCAAGTATGACAACTTTGGCTACTTCACATACTTTTTTGGTTTCTGTTGTTTCTTTTGTTTTTTCTGAGTCTGTCATTATTTCGGGTGGGAAGTCTCTCTCCTGTAGAAATCTGGCCCCCTTACACTGCTCTCTCTCCTCCACTTTGTCGGTCTATGCACCCTTGCTGGTCACACCTTCCCTAAACTTGGGGATCTTGGGCCCCTCCCTACTGACTGGCCCTCTACCCTCCACAAGCACTCCTCCTCCACCTACTACAGTTACCCCCCCTATCTTCACTTCTCCCCTCTCCTCATCCTCTTGGGTACCCTTTTTACCCTCCTCTCTCCCCTTTTCCCATGCCTCTCCCTCGGCCTCTCTGGACTCCTCTTCAGAAGACAACAGGGTACAATATCACCTTAGGAGAAGATTTGTGATCAAAGAGGCCCCCAAATAAAGTGGTACTACTTGGGATTTAGGCAGGGGACTGGGATCACTCTCTTAGACACACTCGTTGGGCAAAGGTAGAGGCCGAAAATCACACCTATACCTGGAGCAAGACAGAGCAAGAATCGACCTGGCATCTGGTAGACAATCTTCGATTGAATGGGCGCTTAGAGAAAATCCACCCCTGGACGGAGATACCTCATGAAAATCCTCTCTTTCAACTGTCGGGGACTGGCAAACCCCATTAAAAAATCGTCCTTACGAAGATTGGTTGATCTCCATCTACCGGATATGCTACTTCTTCAGGAAACGCTCGGGGAAAACGTCACTGTAGTTAAGACCCTTGAATCCTTACTCCTGGGCTGGTCGTTCATAGCAGTTGATGCTCGAGGACGTTCTGGGGTGTTGGCCACTGGTTGGAAGCAGAGGAATTGTAAACTGGAAAATGCTTGGGGCTTCTCCTCGGGGATCGGCCTTACTTTCTTCTCTACTGATCTGGGTCGGTCACTCACTATCATTAATATATATGGACCACACTAGGATAGGCAACTCTACTAAAACTCCCTAACTGAATGTGAATGGTTTCAAAAAAAAGAATTCATCTTGGTTGGTGACCTAAATTTCTCCTTAGGCACCTCGGAGGTATGGGGCCCTCAGGCCGCACCAGATCCCTTAAACAGTTACTTCCTCAATTACCTGGATCAGTGGGGGCTGGTGTGTGTAGAACCACAAAAACTCTCCCCTACCTAGTGCAACAGATGGGTAGGATCGGACAGAGTGGCCAAACGCTTGGATAGATTCCTTCTCACAGCTGATCTTTTGGATTCATCTACACTAGTTCGACAATGGGTAACATTTGAGGGAGAATCTAATCACCATCTGATATTGTTCGAATTTGGGAACTCTACTAGAAGGTCGTCCAGCCCCTTCAAATTCTTTGAGGGTTGGTTAACTGATCCAACTTTCCTGGAACTAGTAAAGGAGAAATGGGTTAATTATTCAGAACCTTCACTTTGTCAAAAACCTAAAGGGACTCAAGTTAGCAACCAAGCAGTGGGCCAAAGAAAAAAAACAAAAGGATGATCAGTCTCTAAAGGAAATAGAACATAAACTAAATGAACTACAAGATGGGACCGGTCGGGGCTACCTTAGTCAGGACACAAAAGATCTCCTCTTTGGATAAAAAAAAAGCCAGGGTCATTCTAGCTGAGCAAGAGGCACATTGGATACTAAAGAGTTGAGCCCTTTGGCTTACTTGCAGAGATGAAAACACAAAATTCTTTCAGGCTTTTGCCAAAGGCAGGAAGTTGGCTAACACAATCTGGAGCCTTCAGAATCAGAGAGGGGAGGAAATAACCAAATACAACGATCTAGCCGACCTGGGCATTAATCACTTTAAGACTCTCTACAAAKCTCAGGAGGAGACCTTCATAGCAGAAATTATAAAAGTGGCACAGCTCTTTCCGAGATTCATAGAAGAGGATGCAGTTGCACAACTATCGAGCCTGGTCACTGAAAAAGAGCAGCTAGAAGTACTAAAAACKTTCCAAAAAGGAAAGAGCCCTGAACCTGATGGGTGGCCAATTGAATTCTACCTGGGATGTTTTGATGTACTTGGACGTGACCTTCCGAGGGTAATTGAAGAATCGAGGGAAATGAGCCACATACATAGTCCTATCAATGCTACTTTTATAGCACTTATACCTAAATCTGATAACCCAACCTCCTTTGAATGCTTTCGGCCCATATCACTTTGCAACTACCTGTACAAGATCATATCCAAAGTTATCAGCAGGAGGCTGAAGGCAATCCTCTCAAAACACATCTCGGGGGAACAGTTCGGATTCCTTGAAGGCAAACAAATTCACGAGGCTATCTGTGTAGCACAAGAAGGCCTACACATCATCAAATTAAAGAAGATGAGAGTGACAGTGATTAAGATAGACCTATCTAAAGCATTTGATAGGGTCAATTGGCTATACATCAGAATGCTTCTAATTCACTTGGGCTTTGGCCTAGATTTTGTCAACTGGATAATGACTTGCTTAAAATCAATCTCCTTTTCCATACTTCTAAACGAATCCGCCACAAATTTTTTTCAAGAAGGGAAGGGACTTCGGCAAGGTTGCCCTCTCTCCCCCCTACTTTCACTTCTTTTAGCGGAATCCTTAAGCCGCTTCTTGTCAGAGGAAAGATTGGGCGGATGGTTCTCTGGTATCAAAATCTCAATTGGACTTGTTATTACTCACCTACTCTTTGTAGATGACATACTCATCCTTTGTGATGGATCAAAGAGGGATGCAGATCTAATTTCTGAGGGGCTCACACTCTCCAAATCAGCAATGGGAATGCTCATCAACGCTCAGAAATCCAATATACTCTTCTCTCGGCTCGAGAATGAGGATATCCGATACTATTTATACTTTTTTCCCTTTCATTCTCTGTAACTGGACGAAGGCCTCAAATACCTCGGTTTCCACTTAAAGCCTAACGATTATAGGAAGAATGATTGGTTATGGCTCCTGGCAAAGCTGGAAAAAAGATTAAAAGTTTGGTGCTACAAATGGTTATCAAGGGCTGGCCAACTGGTACCAATAAAGACGGTCCTGGAAGCAATTCCAGTTTACTGGATGTCCTTCTTCTGGATTCCAAATGGAATACTTGAAAAAGCAAGAAAAATGTGCTTCTCTTATTTGTGGAGGGGGAAATCAGATCACCAAGTCTTGCCCTAGGTACGATGGGAAATAATCGTAAAACCAAAGGCTTTGGGTGGATGGGGTCTCAAAAACATCTTTCTCTTCTCAAAATCTCTGGCGGCCAAATCTACCTGGTGTTTAATCACGACAACAAGCTTGTGGACCCAAGTGACACAACAAAAGTACATGGCACCACTCTCTATAATCGAATGGATCCGGAGCTCTGGAACCAGATCTGTTGGGATTTATGTAATGTGGAAGGCGGTTCAACGGGCCTTTGATGTGGTGGTAAATTCCTTAGCTTGGCAAGTAGGATCTAGAAACTCCCTCTGTATTGGACGAGATCCTTGGGCAGGCTGCTCGAGGGAACACCTTTTACCAGACGACATTTGCACAACTCTTGAGAGAAATGGATATTTCCACCTTGCCCAACTTGTCGATCCCACCCACACAACCCTGTGGCAACAAGGATGGAAGTCTGGGAGAACCTTGGAACTCAGTATCCCCCAAACTATTGACTGGGACCAATATCTCACCGCGCTAAGGAAGGAAAACATACGTTTAACGGATGGAGCGGATGAACTCATCTGGGATGGAGACCCGCGAATCACATACACTCTTAAGTAGGTAATGTACTACTCAGTATAACACAGGCACAACAAGAGGAAAAATGGTGGTGGAAACAATTGTGGAAGTTACAATGCCTAGCCAAGGGTAAGCTATTGGTATGGTCTATCCTAGAAAAAAAAGTCCCCACCTGGGATATTCTACAGAAGAAGCTCTTTCACGAGCCTAGTTGGTGCCCCCTCTGTCATTTGCAGGAAGAAATGATAGATCATATTTTCATGCGTTGTCCCTTCTCTTGCTCTGTCTGGTCGGAAGCCTCCACCTTAAATCCTGACATCGGCAATTGGCATGGAGACACCTTTGAAACAGCTCTAAAGGATTGGCTAAAACCAACAACCCCAAATTACTTAAAAGCACTGCCAGTACTAACAGCTTGGGGGATCTGGATAGCCAGGAATAATACTATTTTTCAAGATGCACCACAATCTCCACTAAAGGTGGCCACTTCATCCATAAGTATTGCAGAACATTTAAAATTTAAACACCCCTCGGGACAGGACACGAATCAAATTTCTTGGGAGGAACAGATCAATAAAGAGAGACCCTGGGCATATTTTGATGGTGTGGCCTCGGGTGATCAACTCCACTGTGGGGGGGGTGGCTGCATATACCTTTCGGAATGACACTTCTTCCTCCTTCGAGCTAGGCTGGGGCCTGAATCTAATAATTATGCCGAACTACAAGCCTTAAGACTCCTTCTACAATTCGTGACAGAAAAAAGGAGTAACCAATCTACAAGCCTTTGGGGACTCTTTGACTGTTATACAGTGGGCTACACAAACAAAAATTTGTCACATAACTAGGCTCACACCCTTACTGGCAGATATATTGAGGACCATTCCTACTTTTGACACTTTCTCTCTCTCTCACATTTACAGGGAAAGGAACGCCATGGCTGATAGGCTTTCCAAAGAAGCATCGCACCTAGCTTTCAGAAGCTGGAATATCACATAACATAATGAGGCTAGCAGTTTTGAGTTCCATAGGCCGTTCCAGGAAGAGCAAGCATAAATGACATACAGATGGCAACCAATTTTGAGTACATAAGCAGGAATACTTTGTTGATAACTGAAATACCATTTTTGAAACTCACTATTTTTTTAATATACAGCTTGTGCTGGGGCAGATGCCTACACATAATATGTAATATTTTGTATTGAAGTTTGTATACTTTCTGAAGATTCACAGAATTGTATGAGATGCTAATAGACAATATATATTCATGCTAGCCATACAACAAATATATATCTATGAATGTAGTTTTATACCCCTTTTAATAAAATTACGAATTTTTTCCTTGGAAAAAAAAATCCATATATATATATATAAGAATGAATAGTAATATGATTTCAAATGAGAATGAGGGCTCACTTATATACCCACGCAGGGGTGCCCTTAACCAATAGCCATGTCCTTTGAGACATGTCCTTTCATTATTAATAATTATTATTTATTGATTATCATTTAATTGTTATGTTATTAATATCTATTTTATATGTATATTTATGTTCATAACAATCATTACCCAAGTTTCTTATGTCATCTTACATCTCTCATAAATACAAACTGTGACTCTTGAATACATACTTACTAGGAAATCATGCACTCAGAAAGATAGTTTTGGTCTCTTGAAGAAGGCAAAGGGTAAACTAAGTAACCTAACGAACATGACACGCACGAATTTTCCCTTTTAGGATTACAGACCCCGGATAGCAAGTTGCATCTGCAAGAAGCCATGGGAATCTCAAGAGATTGGTGGAAGAAGACGAAAAAGGTGGAAAAACATCATCAAGGGTAGAGAAGAATTGACAAGCAGGAGACACGGACAAAGAGAACATACGCACGAGAAGAGGTAGATTCCCAGAGGAGAATGAGTGAGCGAGCAACGGTTTGCAACAACGAATGATCAATGAAAAGTTTGGAAGAGTTGGTGAGTTTCATACTCACAAACAGATGGTGTGATGAACAAAGGACTTCAATCACATAGATCTGAGAAAGAGAAGAAATTGGAGAGTTTTCCTTGAATGAAATAGGAAGCTCGTCCAAAATATTGATGATCACCCTGAAATAGAGAAGACCCAGATCCAAACTAGAGAAATTGGGGGTTATAGCTTGGCACTAACTAGACAGAAATCGACACTGGTAAAGGGAGGTTGTTGAGGGATTATATAGCAAAAAAGGGGCTCCCTTGTGCAGATAGAATCTAGTTGGCAAGGTACCTAATAAACTTGTGGAATTCCTAATATTAATGGGAAGGGGGCAACTTATGTTGTTGTCAGTGGAGGAAGGAGAGTAACCTTCCTAGATCATCCTAAGTTGGAAACCATTTGAACAATTTCCCTTGTGATATCATGGATTGGCACGAGGGTGGGATGTTTTAGGAAGGTGCTCTATTGCATATCCTAACGTTGGGAGGAAAGGCGTCCTCTCTCAGTCAGTTGGTTGTCGATAATTCCTTGAACATATAAGTGTTTAACTTGATCTGCTTGAATGTGTATTGATGATGTAAACAAATGGTTTTATAGTATAAAGGGTAAATCTGAATGCATATAATTAATAAATTGAATTATCGAGTGAAGTGGAACGTGTTTTTCTATTTTCACTGTTTACCTGCTAGATCATAAAAATAAGCCAAGTACGGTAGCATGTATTCATGAGGTTCTTGCAACTTAGGAGGAAAGCTTGCAAGACATGGAAAAAATATTCATTTGGAAGATGGCATGAGGGCCCTAGGATTTAGAAGGTCATGCAGGGGTGAAATAACCTTGTACTCTGAAGGAACCTTCTATTCCTGAGTGGAATGTTTACATGATATGAACAAAATCTTCATCCAAGACTGGAAAAGGGAGTACTTTAGTGTGTGGGGAAGGTCTCTTTGTAGTTCAGAAAGTTTTAACCCCTTGAATATCCTACTCATATTGAATGGAAATCTTGCAAGATATGCAAACTTCATCCCAAGGAAGCGAGAGAGCCATAGTTGGTCTCAAGGTAGTGCTCGAACATGTGGAGATCTAGAAAACCATTGAAGAACCCCTGAAATTAGCTAAGTCTCGATTTCATACCTTTAACCAGTACCCTGTATTTGGGTCAAGGAGGGAGATCATAGTCATTAATTCGGTGTGGTAAATGAATCTCAACCACACGTCAATGAGTGAGTTTGACGAAAGTCTCAAGATGGGAATTGAAGGGAGAGGGTCTGACAAGGAAGAAGTACCATAGCTATCGATAGTCATCGATTTGGTGTGATGGAAATATTGGGAAGGATCGTCAAGAGGTTGAGTTGTTAAAAAATTTAGGGAAAGGAGAAGGAAGCTTCGATGATGACAAGGGAGTGTTGACGATGAATAAGACTAGGGAAAGAACAAGAATCATCGATCAGTACATATGCAAGATTAAATCTTAATTGTAGATTGTTGCAGATTCTGCTTAAGCGAGGTATAGAGGAATAGGTGACATTATGTTAACGAGGGTGCCAGCGTGGCAGCTAGCATTCCTCAAGGGGTGATGTGTGTTGAAAACTGAATGGTTGATGGGATGAGAGTGGTCTTGGAGGGGTTGGAAGTCCTTGGGTATTCAATTACAACCTTGACCTTCATATCTATATGTTGTTAGATCCCAGTTGTTCATTGGGAGATGGTGTGTAGTATCCCAGATCCTTAGATCTAGATATTAACTACCAATTTTTGGATTTATGTTGCAGATCTAATACACTGGGGGTTTATAACTGAGTTTATGAGGTTTCTGGATACGTTTGATTGGTTTTATAATCTCATGCGAAGCATGTATAGTATTTTGGATTTATAATCAAACTCATTGTATTTATTAATTAACAACAAATGACAATATAATGAAATATTAAAACAAAGCTAAAAAACTCTTCAATTAGATCTTCACATAGATTGATATAGCATGTAATACAAAGAAAGTCAAGTAGAATATCGATCTATAACATGCGGCGATAGATCCATAACATGCAAGTTGAATATGCTACATGCATGGAAGGAAACATTGCATGCACTCCAGAATATGATGTCGAACTGTTGGATCTGACTGGAAACTGAGAACTGATAGCAATACTCCTCGGAATATAATGGGAGCTGTCTCAAATGGGTCGCCCCTCCCTAGATGACTTGCTCTAGCTCAAGAGTAAGTCGCTAGCCTCTGGGAGCTTGATGTTGCATTGTCGGATCTTTGAATCAACCGCTAGGATACCCCACACATTGGCTACTGATGAAAATGACACCCCGAGAGAAATAACCGTTGAAAAATGATGGGATTTGTCCCAATGGAAGTGCCCTAGCTACCTCTAAAATGGGTTTCCAGGTTTTAGGTTCACCCTATTTCTCCAAGCCTATTGATCTATCTGAGTGGTCAATCTTCTTCCAAACCCTCACGCTGCCAAGATAAATCCACACTATATCTTTGATTTGAATCTGCCTTAATCCTGAACCTGTAACTAATGGGAATCCTTGAGGAGGGATCCAATCCTATACTATGAAGACTGATGAAGAATTTGAGTGATTCTTCCAATGGATTAGGGTGTGTCTTTCAACACCGAAATCTATCAATGGTGGTGGTTTCCTCCAGAAATCCACAAAACATTAAACAGTCGCATGACTTCTCCTTTGGTGTCCAATTCTCAATAATGGTGGAATTAGGTCGTTTTTCCTCCTTTATACTCAACCCTCATCCAATTCCACGTTCACTTTAATTAATTGACTTTTCCTAAGTTTTATCTTTAATAATCACTTAAGTCACCTAAAACACCTTTTTTCTCCTTTTTACTATCTAATGTCACTTTCACTTTAGACTTTTGGTTAATTGACATCAAATAAAGGTGTTATTCTATTTTTTCCTCTCAATTATGGTCTACTGGAACATATAGACTACTAAGTTGCTCCCTGCTGGAGTCATCATCAGGAAAGGAACATTATAGTTCTCCCTTCCCGAGATTGCTTGTACTCAAGCAACATCAAGTTGGGGTGCTCTAGGATCTAAGCTCCTTCTCATGTGGCATCCTCAATTGGTAGTCCCCTCCATTTGACTAAGAACTCCCTGATGATCTGACTCCTCAATATTTTCTCCCTATGCTCCAAGACGTCCTCTAGCACCAGTTCCAATTGGCCCTCCTCATCCAATGGTGGTAAATCCTCAGGAGTGGTAATATATTGTCCCACTGCATTTTTGTGGCAAGAAACGTGGAACATATTATGGATATTGCTTCCTTCTAATAGCTCTAACTCGTAAGCCACTTCACCCACCCTCCTGGTGATCATGTATGGTCCATAAAATCGAGGTTTAATATTTTTTTCTCTGCTTCTTTTTAAGAAAGATTGTTTGTACAACTGCAACCTTGTAACCCATGTTCATTGTTGTCCCCCTACGTAGTTCCTCAAATGCCCCTCCACCCATTTGTTTACTATCTATGTTTGTTCTTCTATCTATGGGTGGTAACTAGTGCTCGTGGTCAAATATACGCCCACCAACCAAAACAACTCCTACCAGAATGCACTGATGAAGCATCCATTTTTGTCACTGACTATATGTTTTGGCAAGCCATGAAGTCTGAAAATCTTTCTAAAGAATAACTTTACAATTTGGTTCGCTTTGTACTCTATGGGAATTGAGAAGAAATGCACAAACTTGGTTAGTCTGTTGACCACAAAAAAATATACAGTCTTTACCATGCACCTTAGGTAGCTCTGTGATGATGTCCATGGAAATGCTCTCCCATTTCTGCTCTGGAATGGGTATAGGCTGAAGTAACCCTCCAGGGTGTGTCTGCTCTGACTTGTTCTGCCGAAAAGTCACACACTCTTGGATGTGTTTCATTCAACACATCATCCTTGAGACCCTTCCATGAGAATCTCTTCCTAACCTGTCTGTATGTTTTGAAATATCTCTGGTGTCCTACTAATGGTGAATCATGAATTGCTATCAGAATCTTTCTTGATTTTAGATTATGGAACTAAGTAGATTCGGTCCTTATAGAAGATGGCCTCATCTAATACTTTGTACCTCTCATCCATAATTTTCCCATCCAACACCTCACGGGCGAATTTATTTTTGAGTATTCCACTAATAAATGAGCTTTCCAGTTTGTAGATATATCCATCAATGAGCAATTCGTTGGTCTCCTGGATAAGCATATGCTACTACATTTTTCTTGTCTTTTACATATTCAATGTCAAAGTCAAAGGCTTGGACCTTCGCGATCCATTTTTGTTGTCTCTCACTAAGGTATTTTTTTTGTAAGAAATACTTTAAGTTGTTATTATATGTTTTTACCATATAAGTTGTTAAATCTACTCCCTACTAAATATTGTTTGAATTTGGTTAAGGCATGCATGATAGCTAGTATTTTCTTGTCGTAGATGGAATAGATTCTTTCTGGCCACTTGAGTTTCCTTCTCTCGAAGGCTATGGGGTGGCCTCCCTGCATCAATATTACTCCAATTCCCTCCCATGATGTGTCACATTCTAATACAAACGATCATATGAAGTCAGGAAGTGCCAACATTGGGCACATGCTCATCACTTCCTTCATATTTTCAAAAGTCTTTTGTGATTATTTGGTCCAGTTGAAAGCCCCCTTCTTAGTCAAGTCTGTGAGCGGTGTACCCAACTGTGAAAACCCCTTCACAAAATCTCATGTAGTAAGTACATAACCCAAATAACCCTTTCAACTCTGTGATGTTCCTAGGTGTTGGCCAATCCAGAATGGCCTTGATATTCTCCTGGTGTACCTACACCCTCTGCTCATTGATGATGTGGCCTAAGTACAAAAGTTCTCTCATACCAAAAATTCACACTCTGATTCTTTGGCATAGAGCGATTGAGATTGCATGATTCTTAGTAGCTCATCTAAGTGTTTTAGATGTTCTTCCCAAGTCTTGTTGTATATCAAGATGTCATCGAAGAAGACCAAAAGATACTTCCACAACTGATCTCTAGAAATATGGTTCATGCAAGATTGGAAGGTTGTTGGTGCATTTCTCAACCCAAAGGGCATGACCAAAAACTCGAACTGCCCAAAGTGGCACCTGAAAGTTGTCTTCTCAATATCTTTCTCCCTGATGCGAATATGATGGTAGCCTAAGCGAAGATCTATCTTTGAGAAGTAGACTATCCCACAGAATTCATCCATTAACTCATCTATGTGTGGAATGGGGTATCTATTTTTTATTATTTTCTTATTGAGCACACAATAGTTTATGCACATCCTCAACGTGCCATCCTTCTTCATGAGCAATACCACAAAGGAAGCGAATGGACTAGTATTGGGCCTGATGTGCCCCATCTCAAGCAATTCCTTGATTTATTTTTCGATCTCATCCTTGAATCTCCTAGGCTACATGTATGGTGCGGTGATCATTGGTGTCGCACCCTCCTCCATCACAATCATGTGCTCAAATCCTATGTCGAGCGGTCTCCCTCGGGGTATCGGTCCAAATATCGGCTCATACAAACTCAATAATGCCCTGCTCTCTGTCTGATACTTTTGTTTACCATCTAATTCTTTCTGTGTGGTAATCAAACATTCGGTTGCATACACCACATCCCCATGTTTGAAAATCCTCTTCATCTTCTTTGTTGACACTATCTTGGGTGCTTCTATAGACATGCCCCTCAATAGCACCTTTGTACCATTCTCATCTTTGAAGCTCATCATCAAGGTATGATAATTGGTACTAATCTTGCCCAGTGAGTAGAGCCACTGAACACCCAATACCACAACAATCTCTAATAAGTCATCTACATAAAAGCTGTATGTCAAGGTGTAGTTACCTAGTTTAACTTCCAGATCCAGTACCCTCTCTAAACATGTCATGGTGATCCAGATTTATGAGCAGAACAAAATGAATAACAGATTGAATAAAATCACACGGAGATATAGAGAACAACAATAGATATCCAGTGAACAATAACTTCTATTGAATAAAGAAAATAGGTTCAAATTGTAAAACTGCAGAACTAAAAACAACTTGCTCAAATGGTGTTAGCTATGTCTAAGAAGAGATGTGGCTACTACGTGCATCCGTCTGAGCAAAATGATTACAATGAGGCTCCAAATGCCTTTTTAAAATTGCTCACGAATACCAAAACCCTAAACATCCAAAAACCTAATCCTAGGAGATGAAATGCCAAAAAATATGTGGGCCTCGATGGGTAAGTTGGTACCTCAGCTTCCCCGGGTCGTAAATTTTGCATACAACCTCTGTTTTAGGTGTGTGATAGCCTGTTGGAAAGGTCTTTTTGAGAACTACACATTTTGTCGTCAAATTCTAACTTCATCTATAGTTTCACTGTGGCAAGCCAAAAAACATTGTTTAGAGTCCCAAAACGACCCTGGAAGTACATAAAGATGTATTGACATGAAAACTTCCACAATAAGCCAGTTGGAAGAGGTGGATAGCCACCAATATCCCCATGGATTCTGTGTAGGGCTTCAGGATAGCCCTGGAAGTGCAGAACCCACAGTTACAAAGAAATTTCATCATTGCAAAGAAACGTGTTGAACTAAAAACTGTCAAGAGGAGCCAGTTGGAATAGGTGGGTGGCCACCAATATCCACCTGGATTAGTCCTCCCTCCTTAGGAATTAATGGTCTCCATTGCGTTGAGTGCCCCCATCATGTGAGAAATTTTTTGTTGAATTTGGCCCCGGGTGAGCCACTTGCCTTGGTGCAAGAGTTGGCTTGCATTGACAACCTGATAAAGCTATCCTCTACTGGCGAATTCCCTTGACCTGTGTGTCCACTATCTGATCAATGGATGCATGTTCCATGAAATCAGGGTTGATCTCTATTGGTGTCAAGTGTTCTGTGATCTCCGAGGTGTACAATAATGGTGGAAAATATGGTCAGAGGAGGTCCAAATTAAACAATGGGTGCAAGCCAAGGAAGGGGGGAGTGTTGAGCTCAAAAACATTGTCCCCCACAACCTTGGTGATAGTGTAAGGCCCATAGAGAAGTGGACAAAGCTTCTGATAGGGCCCTGTAAGGCACTCTTTCTGCAAATGTAACTAGACCTTGTCTTCCACCTCGAACTTTTGTGGTACTCGACGTTAATCATGGTGTTGTTTGTACTTAGTAGTGGATTTCTACAAAATATCATAGACTTGTTGGCAGATGTGTTGAATTCGCTCAATGAATCTATTGGCTTGGTTGGCCTCAGAATGAACATGGGAAGATTATTCTTATGTGGTTGCAAGAGGTAGTGCAACATCAATGGGACCCAAGGGTTGGAATCTCAACCTCACCTGAAATGGGCTATAAACGGTGGAGTTATGGAGAGCCTTGGTGTAGTTGTGTTGAACATAGGGAAGACTCTCATCCCATGTACGTGAATGCTTAGAGTTATACATGCACAGGATGTGCAGAATCATTCGATTGACAACCTCTGTTTGGCCATCGATTTGAGGGTGGAAGGTAGTGGATTTAGTGAGCTTGGTGTCCAACAGTGACCAGAGACTTCAACAAAAAGTGTTGAGGAACATATTTGTCCCAATTTGAGATGATGGTCTATGGTATCCCAAAATGGACCCACACTCATTCGAAGAAGAGCTTGGCAGTATCTGTCTCTTTGATGCTCTTCTTGCAGGCTGTGAGAATGCCCATCTTCGAAAACCGATCAACCACCACAAATACGCAATCATTGCCTTGCTTGGTGGATGGAAGGTAAGACATATAATCCATTGAGATGGATTCCCAAGGCCTCTCGTGAGTAGGAAGAGGGTTTATAATCCTTGCTTCTTGATGACGGGCTTGGTAATGACACAGGTAGTGCAAGATCTGATATACTTTCTGACGCCCGTCGAAGTTTTGGCCAATAAAAATGTTTATGTAGAACAAACACAATTTTCTCCACGACAAAATGTCATGTAGTCTGACTGTAGTGAGCCTCCCAAATCAACTTTGCACACTCGCTTGCGGGAACACAGAGGTGGCCCAGATGGCATAACAACCCATCATGAATGTGGAAATCGATGGCATTCGCACATGTACCCAAGAGATGATAGGTGAGGGCGAAGTCAGGATCTCGTTGATAAAGTTGGGGCCACTTAGATGCCTCATGCCCATGGGAATGGAGCACAGTGTTGAGTGCATCAACGGGAGGTCGACTAAGGCAGTCATTGACACAATTTGTGCTCCTTGTCTTATACTTGATGTTGATATGGAACTGTTGCAGGTATGTGGACCACTTTTGATGGCGGTCGTTCTGCAACTTCCCCTGTGTCTATCTGAACTGTAGAGGCTTGTGATCAACGTGGATGATTGTATCCTTTCCCATAATGTAATTTTTCCATTGACGACGGGCTTGCACAATGGAATACATTTCTTTGTCATAGGTGGGGTATTTTTGGATAGTATCTAAGAGTGTCTCACTATGGTATGCTATTAGATGACTGTGATGAGTAAGAACTGCACCTACAACATAGTCAGATGCATAAGTCTCAATCTCAAACGGTTGTTGCAGATCGAGTAAGGAGAGTATTGGAGTTGAGCACAAGTGATGCTTCAGATCATCAAATGCTTGTTGTTGTGTTTTCCCCCATGCAAAATTTCCCTTGCCACCGCCCTTGGTCACTTGGCTGAGGGCCCATGCAATATGGGAGAATCCCAACACGAACCATCGGTAGAAGTTGGCAAGTCCCGAGAAGCTCCAAAGCTCGGTTGGTGTGGTCAGGGATGGCCAGTCACAAAGGACTTGGATCTTATTTGGATTCACATGTACCCCATGCTCATCAACAATGTAGCCCAAGTATTGACCTTATTCATGCTAAAGGATCATTTTTCCAAGTTGGCATATAGTTTGTGCTGCCACAGAGTGCTTAAAACCTGTTCAATATGTTGCATGTGCTCCTCCCAAGTTTTGTTGAAGATGAGGATTTCATCCAGATATTTCACCACAAAAGAGTTGGTGAAGGGTCTCAATACATCATCCATGAGCCTCATGAAAGTTTTTGGTGTATTTGTTAAGCCAAAGGGCATGACCAACCATTCAAAGAGACCTTCTTTAGATTTGAAATTTGTATTCCATACATTAGTCGGTTCGATGGGAACCTGGTGGTAGCCAGACTTTAGGTCAATATTGTTGAAGAACTTTGCCCCCTTGAGTTGGTCAAGAAGGTCATCAATTCAGGCAATTGGGTACCAGTTCCTGACTGTGATTTTGTTTAATGCTTTGTAATCAATGCAGAGCCGCCATGTCTCATCTTTCTTCTGCACCAGTACAATCGGGCTTCTGCAAGGGGAGGAGTTGGGTATGATGTGCCCCTTTTGAAGTAGCTCTTGGATATGACGCTTGATTTCATCATTTTCCACTAGCGAGCGATGATAGACTGGTCCATTAGGTAGAGGTTCACCGGGGGTGAAATCAATTGGATGCTTGACTTGGTAGTGCATCGGTACCCCGGTGGGTGAGGAGAATATGTCTTTGTACTCTTCCACAATCTCGTCCACTTGCTTCTATTGCAGAGAGAGGCTCTGTGTAGAGGTCATATATGTGGTGACAACCTTCTGTTTACTATGAGCATGGATCACAAAGAAGACGAACTTCCCAGTCTGTGAAATGACCTAACTGTATTACTTAGCAGAGATTAAAGAAATAGTGGTAGGAGGCACTACCTCTGGTATCTAGTACAATTATCTATCCAAAGTAATAATAACACTATGGGGTCTAGACTCATACACAACATGTCGCTTCCACAAATATGGTTGGCCTAAAGGAACATCACAAACTTCAAGGGCAACAATATCACTCAATACCTCATCTTTGAAGGGCTTGATGCCGTAGGGAAGATGGCATTGTTGGATGATGTGGAGATATCTTCCTTGGTGAAGCCAATCGATGGTGTAGGGTTGCGGGTGTGGTGTCATCATCAGGTCCAGTCGCTTGATGACCTCTGTTGATATCAGGTTCTTCTGACTACCGCTATCGACAATGAAATGAAGCTGAGCCCCCTTTACCCACATTTGTGAGTGAAAAAGGCGTTTCCCTTCCTTTGGTTCTTATGGTTCACTTGGCTAGACTTTAGTGGTAGCGACAGTGGCACTAGCTTCAATGTCGATAATCCGCTTCCCTCCTTCTGGATTTGATTCAGAGTCAGAATCTACCTCTGACTTGGAATCGTTTAGCTCGGCCACCAGTGACTTCTTAGAGAGATATTCTTTGGTGTTGTGCCAAGGGATTTTATGGTATTCACACCACTTTACTGTGTCCTTCGACTTCTCATTACCCTTCTTGGGTTGCGGCTTGGACTGGTTGTCCTGAGAGTGGCCATCTTTTCTATGTCCCTTGTTTCGTGGGTTGGGGAAAAATTTTCCCTACTTCGACTGTGAGGAGTTTTAGATTCAAACTCTCCCCTCTTCTGTATAAATTTCTCCTCGATCTTAACAACATATTTATAATTCTCACCTAATGATGCGATGTCCAGAAACTCCATTTATGTTTGAATGTATCTATGCAGATAGCTGCGGTATTTGAGCACCAGATGTCATTCAGAGTCTTTGATACCCAATTTGGTGCGGAGGGTATGGAAAATATTGGTGAAATATGGTACTGTCTAGTCCCTTTCCTGACCCAACATGGTCCATCTTAGGTACTAGTCCTTGTAGCTTCCAACAGGGTAGTATTGTTCTTTAATGGCATCCCTGAAGGAATCCCATGTGGGGATGACCACAAATATTGAAGATTCCTCTATGGCCCTTTGATTAGAGTAACTATCCCACTGGTCCTTAACATGGGGGACGACCTTGAGGAGTGCAAAAGTAATATTTTCCCTATCGGAAAAATTGTGGAGAGAAAATACCCTTCAAGCAGATTTATCCATTCATCTACAACCTCTGCATCTATCTGTCCTTCAAATAATGGAATGTCAAAATTTACTTGTACCTTGAAGGGGGTTGCATGGTCGCTTGATGAATATGTGTCTCTTGTGGGTAGCCGCCAAAGGATCTGTGCAAATTTGTCCATCATTTTGTTCCTTTGTCGTGCAAGGGCTTCCTCGAGCAACATTTTAAAAGGATCTCCTGCTCCATATTTCTTCTCATCCCCCATGAGTTATTGTCGGACTTGGCACGATTGATCTTGCAAAGCCTTGACTAGTTTGAGTCCCAAATTCTTGTACCTATTGGAAAGGTCTTTTCGGAAACTACATATTATGTCGTCAAAATTTGACTCCGTCTACAGTTTGGTTGTGGCAAGCCAAAAAAACATTGTTTGGGGCCCTGGAAGTACATAAAGATGTACTTGCATGAAAACTTCCACAATAAGCCAGTTAGAATAGTTGGGTGGCCACCAATATCCACCTAGATGCTGTGTATGGCTTCAGGATAGCCCCAGAAGTGTAGAACCCACAATTACAAATAAATGTCATCATTACAGAGAAATGTGTTGAACTAAAAACTGTCAAGAGGAGCCAGTTGGAATAGGTGGGTGGCCACCAATATCCACTTGGATCGCATGATGTATCCATCTGCCACTACTATATTGATCCCCTCAAACTCCTATGTCTTTAATCCTCTCCTGGCTACTAATGTTGTGTAAATAAAATTATGGGTCGCCCCACCATCCACTAGTGTCGTGACACATTGTCCCTCGATGAGTCCTTTGAGCCTAATGGTATCATATATGGGTACTCCCAAAAGGGTCTCTATGAATCAACCCTTCATTGGTACTCATGGTTTTACCTTCTCATGTGGAAGTGGTCCTACCTATGGATGTGGTTTCTCTAGAGACCGTCCCTCTGCATGTACACGCTCCTCCTTTGAACTGGAAGAATCATTGTCTGGTGTAGGTTTGATCCCATCCTCCTCCTCACTATCTGATGCTACCTCAATGTAATGAATTTGTCACTTTCCCATGCATCTATCGCCTAAGACCCACAACTCTCTGCAAGTGAAACACAACTTCTTCCTCATAATCTCATGCCTAGTCTCATCATCAAGGTTTAATTTACCCTTCCATTCCCTTTAAGGTTTTTTTCTGATTTGTGTTCTTTTGTGGAACAAAGGGTTTTGAAAATGTTATTGGTTTATGTAATGAGTCTCCCATATCTCTAGTGGATAGAATCACATCATGTAGCGTGTGAGGTTTGAAGGCCTTCACCCAACCTCTCAATGGTTTGGTCAACCCTTCTGTAAAGAGTATCACCAATCTTGCTCAAATATGTTAGTCACTACTATGACCTTCCTCTAGAACTCTGCAACGAAGGAATCGATTGATCCGATCTATCTAAATTGTGTCAAGTCTTTGAAGTGAATCTCTGAATCCCTCTGATCAAATCTCCCCATCAACCTCTCAGTGAACTCCATGTAGGATGTGATACGATTGTGACCCAAGGTCACCAATCCATGATGCCACCACTCATGGGATTCCCCCTTCAAGTGTAACCTGGAAAATCTTATAACTTCTAATGGAATCATTTGTTTAAGTTTGAAGTATGTGTCAAGCTTTTGCCCCCATGCCTGAGTTGAACACCTAGTAGATTCATCAAAAGAGGGGATCGTCAATTTCCCAACTTTCTTGATAAAATCCATGTTTTGCGGCTACGTTACCCCTCTGTGATTCTTTGGGCCTGTTTCGATATGTGATCGAACAATAGTCCATCAAGCTCGTATCAGTGTGGAATTTCGGTCCTAGTTCCAAATAATCTCTCTTGTACTCTGCAAATGGATCTCTCAGTCCTGTCTGCCCCTGTCCTGGTTGTCCAATCTATTGTTCTCCCTGAAACTGAGGGTAAAGTGGTCTGTGAATTTTTTTCGCTAAAGTATAGGTATGAGTGGGTGACAGATGTCCACTCACCCTGCTTGGTTCCCATTGGAACCAGTTGCTCCACCTACTTAGTGCCCCATGGAACCACTCGCTCCACCTGCTAGGTTTTCACCAATCGTGGTCAAGTTGTTCTAGATCATCTGTGAATTGATTTCCATCTGTGTTATGGCATTCATCATGTCTCGTTGTCCTCTAGAGAGATCATTCAATATAGCTTTAGTACTGTCATAAGGGATCTCTAGGCCTTTCCCACTGCCCCCCAAAAAGTCATTTTTTTCACCCTTCTCTCTTATAACTCTGCCTCTATCTCTGAGTTGATATGATCTCTTTCTTCTGCCTCTGCTTCTATATCTGAGTGGATGTGGAAGGGGGTGTAGTCTTCTCTGTTCCTGTCCCTTCTTTCCCTATTGTGACCCCTACGATACCAAACATACTCATCTCCTATGTGACCCCCGCCCTCTGGGTACTCTTCAACTGTTCCTGGAATCATGGAGTCAGGAGTCAAGCATTTCCTCACAGGCTAGGAGGAAGAACGCTTTGATACCACTATAGTATCTCGCAGATCCTTGGATCTGGATATTAACTACTAATTTTTGGATTTTTATTGAAGATCTGATACATTGATGGTTTCTTACTGAGTTTATGAGGTTTCTAGGTGCGTTTGATTGGTTTTATAATCTCATGCGAAGCATGCATAGTATTTTTGATCCATAATCAAACTCGTTGTATTTATTAATCAACAATAAATGACAATATGATGAAATACTGAAACAAAGCTCAAAAATTCTTCAGTTAGACCTTCACAGAGATCAATCTAGCCTGTAATACAAAGAAATTCAAGTAGAATATTGATCTATAACATGCGACGGTAGATCCATAACATGCAAGTCAAATCTGTTGCATGCATGGAAGAAAACACTGCATGCACTCCAGAATATGATGTTGAATTGTTGGATGTGACTGGAAACTGAGAACTAATAGCAATACTCCTCAGAATATGATGGGAGATGTCTCAAATGGGTCGCCCCTCTCCCTAGATGGCTCGCTCTGGCTCAAGAGTAAGTCGCTAGGCTCTGGGAGCTTACTGTTGCACTGCTAGATCTTTGAATCAACTGCTAGGATACTCCATGCACTGGCTACTGATGAAAATGATGCCCCAAGAGAAATAACCATAAAAAAATGATGGGATCTTTCTCAATGGAAGTGCCCTAGCTCCCTCTCAAATGGTTTTCCAGGGTTTAGGTTCACCCTGCTTCTCCAAGCCTAGCGATCTATCTGAGTGGTCAATCCTTCTCCAAACCCTCACGCTACCAAGATAAATCCATGTTATATCTCTGATTTGGATATGCCTGAATCATGAACCTGTAACTGATGTGAATCCTTGAGGAAGGATCCAATCCTATACTTTGAAGACCGATGAAGAATCTGAGTGATTCTTCTGATGGATTAGGGTGTGTCTTTCAACACCAAAGTCTATCAATGGTGGTGGTTTCCTCCAAAAATCCACAAAACATAAAAAAATTGCTTGACTTCTCCTCTGGTGTCCAATTCTCAACTCAATTCTCAATAATGGCGGAATTAGGTTGCTTTTCCTCCTTTATACTCAACCCTCATCTAATTCCACATTCACTTTAATTAATTGACTTTTCCTAAGTTTTATCTTTAATAATCACTTAAGTCACCCAAAACACGTTTTTCTCCTTTTTACTATCTAATGTCACCTTCACTTTAGACTTTTGGTTAAATGACATCAAATAAAGGTGTTATTCCTTTTTTTTCCTCTCGACTATAGTCTACGGGAACATATAGACTACTAAGTCGTTCCCTGTTGGAGTCATCATCGGGAAAGGGACATCACATGGTGGCCAAAGGTCCAGAGTGAGGCCATGAAGTTGAGTCGACGACGAAAATATCTCAAGGTTAAACGACAGTCGTTGGTCGATGAAGAGACGGGATGAAATCTCAGCCATGGATCTGTGTAGGCCCCACCTGTTCAGCTTAGAAGAAGTTAAAGGAGTGGACAATATTTGTTTCACAGTATGGAGGTGTCGACGCAGTCAGAGCCATTAGATGCCAAAGGTCTAGTACTGTCATATCTGGGATTGAACCCGCCAGAGAGTTCGTCGTCGAAACTTGTTGTTGGGGTGACTCATAACTCCTATGGAGTAGAAACCTGACGACAATGAAGATCGGTTCAGATGATCAGAGCCATTAATCTGGAAAGATCTATGGGCTAGGCGATAGGTGCCATGTCAGATGCCATGTGTGGTAGGGTGCTGTGTGGATGCCATGTGGCAATGAGGTGGATATGATAGTTGAGAGCCTGAAAACTTCAAAAGGCTGTAACTTTTGATTTAGAGATCGACTTTGGTCATAGGTACAATCCTTAGAAAGATCTCAATGAGCATAATCCATCTATGAGACTTAGAGATAGAAAAGAGTTGAGTTAGGGAAGAAGAACTTAGATGCCCCATCGACCTAAGTAAGGGTTAGGGGGTCGGGTGTGTTACAATAAGCACCTTTGGATTACAAAGTGAGTGTCTCAAATTTGAAAAGTGTCCATCATAACAATAGTAAGAGGAACAATATTTTAAGTTTTACGCCCTTCACAACCCCATCCTTGTCAATCAAAGAAAGTACATCTTCGTGTTCCAAATGAATGATTGACATCTATCTTATGATACTCAACCCCTAGAATGATTAACACGACTTTTGAAGAAAAATTAAGTATGTCAATAGTAAAAACATAATAGGGATTTTATGACACAATGACAAAGAAATATAACTTTATGCTCCTTGTTTGTCACTTTTAAGATACTAGTGAACAAGAGCAGTTAATTCACTCAGTTTCAAACCATAATGAAACAAGTTATCAGTTTGATCATATGTTATGAGCCTATTCAACAATCCAAAACATGTTGTGCTAATAATTGTTTAAGAAATCCTCTCATAGAAGAAAACATCAACATAAGGGCACTATCATTTTATATCATATTTCAACATCATACACAATATGTGTATTGCTCCCTTTCATTAATATGCTAGGTGAATCTATACATATTACTTCCTATATATTTATGTTTAACGTAGATGGATGGAAATGTATAAATGTATCTGATACATTACATACAATCTATTATTTAGGTAACCAAGGACACAATCTTATTCAAGTTTACTGCTACTACAACACTCTCCATCATTACATCACAATTATCCTTCCATATTAGTTGCATACACATTGTTTCTAGTTTTGACTTCATTTGATATGGAATTGCACTACTATTATCTCAGGTTGATCGATTCATTATGTTACATTCTCCCCCTCTTCAAGAGGTGACATCCTTGGAACAACATTAAGCACAATGACAAAAACTCTCCCAGTGTAGAGTTTTCCAGTCAGAGAACAAGTGGTTTCATTAGATAAGCCATAGATCCTAACATGTAATTTGCTTACATGTATGGTGTGACTTTTTACAATCCTTGTTAATGAAGGGTTCATTATCCAACTTTTAGACCTTTTGAATGATCTAGACTCCTAAATAATACTGGTTATTCGATTTAATTGGGAGAATCACAAAATAAAGTTTTGGATGGTCAAATTTCCAAGATGCTGGATGTAAATTTAAATTTATCTTTTCATGAAAACATAATAAAGATCTTAGCTCCAAGTTAGAGAAGAACTTCTCCAATTTAACTCATTGCTAGATGTATGACGACACACAAGACTTTGTGAGTTCACTCTACCTTTGGAAGGGCCTACTGTTACAAATGTAGTAAGCATTTCAGTTACCAAAACAATTAAGTCAATGAAAAACACTATGACTTTCATAGATTTAATGAGCGTGATACACCACACAAGAATAAGAATATTTACCGATGAAAATAAGAGGGTTATCTCCTATAATAATATGGGGCATGACATTCAATGCAAAACACTATGACTTTTGTAGATTCAATGACCATGATACACCACACAAGACTAAGAATATTTACCGATGAAAATAAGAGGGTTATCTCCTATAATAATATGGGGCATGGCATTTACACTTGTTGTCTCTATTCAAAGTTATGAATTGTAATATGAACCATCACAACCATTTAACTTCTGAGGGATATAGAACCATCCATATTTAGAACTAGGTCTAAATGATGACGTGGATACTTAATTAATATCTAACAAAAAATGATGTAAGAATTCCATACTCAAATATTTTATGGGTTCTCAAGTACTGATAGTGGTGTTCATTGATGTATACAACCATGCTTTTCAATTATGGATAGTGGTGTATACAATCCAATATTTTCTTTTCTAATAATCACCCCAAGGTTTCATGCAAAATTCTTATTCATCTGTAAAATCTACATCACTTTATACAACTTTGTAATTTACTCCAATCCTATCAAATCCACCATATGCAACAATGGGAACATTAGTGCTGGAGAAAACCATCGATATCTATCAAGAGCATAAAAGGATTTAGTTAGGAGAATAATTGGTTGGATATCCATTTCCATCAAAAGTTTAATGGGTTTGAATAGCATAATAATTTGTTGCATGTCCACTTCCACCCTACAATGTCTAATGCTTATTACTTTCACGCTGAGCCATATTATCTAGCCTGACGCAATCCATGCAATATCATGGTACGCAACACTAGCATGAGTGGAAATAACATTTAATTCAATCACAATATACCGATCTGAACCATAAACATTAATCCTTGTTTCGTTCAAATGGTCTTATTATAATTAAATAACCAACTCTCATAGGTTGAGCCTCTCTACTACGATTCTCATTCAGAGGACAAAAAGACTCTCCTTGTTTTTTCTGAATCAATTTATTCAAATCAAGAATCGAGAGGCAATTCAAATAAAAAAAAAATCTTTGAGGGTAGAGCTATCAATCAGACAAACAAATGATTAACCCAAGCTATATAAGATGTACAAAAAATAGTTTAAATATTTGTCATGTCATACAAGGTTGTAATGGCCATGTATGAGATCTGAAACTACAAATACAATGTCTCTGAGTAATTGTTGACAAAGAAGAATCTATCATTTCGATTTCTTTTAGAAGGCTATTTGGGAATCATAAAGTCCGAAAGAGAGAAGTTAGGGAAATGGTGTTGTTGGATAAACTATGGGTTGATGATTTGGTCGACCCTCGCTCGAAGAGTGGCCTCGCTAAGCCTCCTCGTTATCTTCGTTCAATTTCTACGAATAGTCCCTCTTTCTCGATGGGCCCAATCTCATCATATTCTAAATATTGTGTAATAGTGATACCACGAGAACGAGAGAATACATGATGAAGTAATAAGTACAATAATAACGTTCCCAACAACTCGACGATTTATGATTGGGTAGTTATCAACGCCTAGAAAAGATGAGGAGTGGTGACTAAAAAATAGCTCATCTTCAAGCAAGAGATAGTGTAATCTTCTAGGTAGGGGCCTACTGTGGAATTGGTGATTCTAGTAAATCCACCCCCTCAATTGGTAGTGTAATCTTCAACTGCAATGCCTGCTCGGAACAACTTCTTGCATTATGAGGTTTCCCAACTCTACTCAACTCACCAAACAATTATAACTCTTTTATCCTTTCAATTAATATATGTTTGTGATAATTCTTTATCAATTTCACGTAGGTTGTTTGGCATCACAACCTCGACTAAACACAAGTCTCCCAATTCCAATTTGTCCAGGTGGATGGCGAAGGATCCGTTGCCACACATGCACCTGTTCCTCAAAGAATATGACATGATATTCCTTTCCTATCTGTGAGGGCACTGAATATTGCCTAATGCCCATGTATTTATGATGACAATTATTTTCTCACAAATACAAATCCAATTTGTACAAACAATTTGTTCTAGGCCAATGAGAATATAGTTTTAGGGTTAAAGTTTGTTCAATAGTGGCCCATATGTCCAAGTTTCTATAGTAGAGTTACTATACATGAGTGACGGTGAGCCAAAAAAGAATGAGTTATAGCATATAGAGTATTTTTGGCACATTGGCTAATTGTTTTAACTCTAGCTAAGTGGAATGATTCATTTCCTCGCTCTCACGTCTCTCTTCTTTTTCCATTTCCTTTCTTGAATTTTTCTACTCTACCATCTTTAGGTCTTGGCAAATTAGGGTTTGATTTTAATGAGAAGTGACAAGCATCATGGAGGAGTGAACTCGGGCTTCCCGACATCGATATCCATATAACAACTTTCTTATATCGAGCAAAAGTCGAATTTCCATCATTTCGTTCACTATAGGTTACCATGATTGGAGGAATATTCTTACGCGTTGGGATAACTTCTTTCTTATAAGGAATTTGTTCTGGTTTCTTGTTTAAATCAGTATTAGTCTTAACAATTCCTTCTTCTCCCTCATTAATTCGAATGCGAGCTTTAGCTTGATTCAACGTAACAACATTCACATCCTCGAGACCAATGACATCTACCAAACCTATAATCCGAGCCAATATTTTTTGACAGGATTAGGCCTTGGATTATTAATAGCAAATATTAGATCCTCTTGCTTCTTATCATTCCCATCTTGGTGTTAGAATATAATGGATGTGCTCGTTTAACCATATACAATATCACTATTGTCACCCAACCATAGGCCAAAGCCACCCACGAGCACCTTAACCTTGACAAAGAATCATTCTGGAAGCAAACCCTAGGCTAGATAGCCAAACAAAGGTGGCACATCTTTCTCCAAGGATGGTGCACCAAGCAAGAGTAACAAGAGATGATCAGAGAGTCTAAACCATAGCTAAGAGAGAGTCCAAGCCAAAACCAAAATTTGCTAGTTGCAGCAGCTACAACAACAACTCTCCTCCAGACTTGCGCACAAAGTGGCCAACTGCAGTGCGCACAAGTGTTGCTTCTGTAGTTCTGAGAATCCTAGCCAGAATGAAGATTGGCCTCCTGTATTTATAATATTTTTGTCAGACTGCCTGGGCCGACTTCACATTCTGGGTACTAATTCTTTAGTATATAAAATTTCCTTTAGTCGACTTCTTCTCTTGGAGGCTAATAACCTAATATAAGTCATTCTCTTGAGCCGACTTGTCTTCTAGGGTTATTAACTAATTAATTAGGGTTTCTTCTTGCTTCCCAGAATATTCTATTCTCGTCAAGTTTACACGTGGAGGTAAATACCTCTTGCAGCTACCATAATATCAACACTCCCTCCTAGCTAGGGAGGTATTGAAGGTAATGGTCTTGAGAACAAACATATCATTCACCTAGTAGCATCAACATAGTTGTATAGACTATCTCATGATTAGATCATGAGCACCATCATCACTATTAGTGTCATCAACTGCATCATCTCTTGAAACCATACTCCATCTAAGTAATCAGACATGATGTTGGATAAGTCACTTATTCCACAAAGTGACACAAGAACCATTCTTCTAATCCGGACATATGTCCTAGAAGAATAAATGTCCTGGACCCTTTTCTGTCTGGGAAATTTGTGTCCATTGATCATCCATCTAGCTGATAATCATTTCCAACACTATTGATAGTCTTCAAGGCAATCAGAACAATGTCATTTAATAGAACACAAATGTGTCTACCCATAGTAGTACACAACTACAATCCAGTGGTACACTGCCACACCAAGTAGCACACAAATACTTGATCAATGACATATAGTCACAATTAGTGGAACACATCCACCATAGTAGCATACATCTACTGTTCAGAGACATACAGTCTCCATGGAAATCATATCATCTGATATCAGCTTGCACAGAAAAACATTGTTATGATACAAACTGAATCATCTAGGCCATTCTTCCACTCACATCTGTGAGATACAGAAGAACATCTGCCCTCAAAAGGTCAAACATCAATGCTGAGTTATCTGGACTATTATTCTCAAGCAAGGAAGAATAATTGTTCTGATTTATGAGCCTGGACCATTCACTTATCTGGGCCATTCCTCCGGCACTAAACAAAGTGCAAACTGAAGAGAATGAGTCTGACCTAGGGAATGCTTGTCCCTAATTGCTGAACCTGGACCATTCACCTATCTGGGCCATTCCTCCGGCACTAAACAAAGTGCAACCTAGAGAGAATGAATCTGCCCTAGGGAATGACTGTCCGGACCATTTCCTAAGGAAATGATTGTCCTGCACCAACCTCCAAAACAAACCATTCTTCGAAAATGCTCACAATTGTGAGCTTCGAAAGAATGTCTGTCCCGCGAGGCAGACCGGTCTTCTTGACCACTACTGAGAGTAATCGTCAATAAGAGAGCATGTCCTAGACCATTCCCCCACACTGACCACAAGGGGAATCACTGTCTATGGTACATCAACAATCCATCGAACCATATTCATTACGAAAATGACCGTTTAATCTGGACCATTTTCCGAACTGGAAAATGACTGTCCATCAAAAATCTCAAACCACTTTTCGAACTGGAAAGGAACTGCTCATCTTGGACCATTTTTTGAACTGAAAAATGACTGTCCATGAGTCAATAAGACATCAGTGCTCCCTCCCAACCTGGGAGTCATCTCTTCATTTTTCAATAAGGAAGTCGTCTCTACAAGCTCCAGCTTGAGTATGCAAACTCTTTCATCTTAGACAAAAGCTTTACCAAAATATCTACCTATCTGCTCATCTGTGGAGATATATATTGAAGAACCACTTTCTCTTTTCTGGACTTCATCACGGAGAATGTAACGCTTGATCTCAATGTACTTCAGTCTTTCTAGAACACTGGTTTTTCTGAAGGCTTCATATAGCTCTGATCATTATAGTATATCATTGTTGGATTCATCTTTTGTTTCCTGCTAGCTCATAACATCATGGCAAGAATCAAACTGGAACATATCCATGTGGCACTTCTTCTGTCATCATGAGAGTTTGTCATGGATTAGCAATCCATCATTCTGGACTTCAGAGTAACCATTCTGATTTTTATTTATTTTTATCATAGAAGGTCTTCACCACGCTTATGTTGTGCACAAGAAGCTTTGCACCAAGTTGTTTGAGTCCATACAAAATCTTCTTTCATCTGCATACAAGAGTCTCTTTCTGGTATACCTTAAAGCCTTGAGGTTGCTTTACATACGCTCTTTGTTCAATTATTCTGGAGAACAATCTTTGCATTCATTTGATGTAAACTCTAACCCATGGATATTATAGACGATATAATGGCTCATGTAGAGGTATGCCTGGTTTATTGGAACAAACAATCATCATAGTCTTCTCCCTCCATCTGAAAGAACCTCTAGTTCTGGATATCGTAATGCTTACATGCATAAGTCTTCCATACACTGTTCTTCATCACAACTTTTATTTCCTCTACTTGATTGCTTTTAGTGAGTTCCGGTCAGGCTGGTAGTCTTGTGATTCTTGATGCAATGACTGGTTGTTCTGGCTTTTCTTTCTCTCTTGGAATCTTCATGTTCTTCCTCATTCTTCTCTTTAGCTCTTGGGTCCATGGAGTTTTCTATAGATTCCATGCCATGAAGATTCCGACCTCTTCCTTTCATCATAGGATCATGGATGTGGATGGATAACTAGGGATACTTTGAGGCTTCTTTTCGAAGAAGACTTCTTCTATAGTCAAACTGAACACATACTACTTTGCATGGCTACTACCATGGATATATACTTCATCATCTTCAATGGATCATATAATTTAGGATTAACTCCCTCCTAATCCTTGTTTCATGAATGAATGCATGCTCTTCTTTTGGAAATATATAATCGGCTCCCTCCATCTAACAGAGTCCACGCTTTTGTCTGCATCCTTATTGCCTTCTACAAAGTGTCATAAGTTTTTCTCCAATTTCCTCTTGATTACTGACTTCTTTCTATCTTTACTTCTTCTAGGTTTCTTCAAGATTGATTCTGGTTTCGACTTATCTTGCAACTGTTACTTATGTAATAATTTCCACATGAATTGTTACCAGGGGTTGTTGATGTACTTCATACTTTCATGTGTATTGCCTTGTCTTATAGTCATTGTGGTTGTTGGGCTCTGGATTTGATACATTTTATTGCAGATTCTTGGCTTCTTTCATGATGGGGTTGCTAAGGTTTTCATACTTATGAAGTCTTCTTCTTATGGATTCTTGCAAAACCTTACTCATATGCTGTGGCACTCTTTTGATATCATTGCAACACTATTACAAGAAAATGCATCCATTTTGCTATCATCAGGCACTTCCAGCCGTGTGTACAAGCTACTAAACAGAGGTGTACCAAATCTTATTAATGGTATCACTCATTGTAACAATGGAATGGCAGTTTATAGAAATCAAGATAATGATGAAGGATTTGTGCATTGGTTAAGCTATTTGTTTTCCTGGGTTCTGGACGTGGCCATCAAGAGTTTAAATGCTGAGCGCCATTCCCGGGATATTTGTCTCTTTAACA